>RCUC01138760.1:0-20079 GCA_003697995.1 Taxidea taxus jeffersonii | reverse complement strand
CCTCTTGATTTATAAAAGCTTTTTTACTTTAGATACTTTGACCCTTTCAACTGGAAATAGATTTTATTTTATCCTTTGCCTTTCAATCTCTTTGTTTTGTCACACAAAATATTCAAACCTTATTGTAAGTTTTATTAATATTTCTTTGGTAGCTTCTAGACTATTATGTCATGCTTGGTAAGGGCTCTCCCTCCAAGTAATTATAAAAATATTTCTTATATTTCCTTGTACTTTTATAGTTTCTTCTTTTAGGATATGATCTTTAATTTTACCTTTGATTCCCTTTTGCTTATAGTGCCAGGTGAGTGCCAACCTTTTTGTGCATGTGGTTCTGAAGATTTTATTATATATACAGGCATTTTATCTTTTGTTGGCTACCTGGTGGCACAGAAATTATAAATAATCAAATCTCTGACTTGTTCCTAATAACATGTTAGCAGTTGCAAGAATGTCTTTTCAAAGTTGAATGTGAATTTTGAGCACATATATCCATCTCTTTTAGTGAAACAGATTGAGACAATTTTTTTAAAGATTTCATTTGTTTATTTGAGAGAGGGGCAGAGGGAGAGGGAGAAGCAAACTCTCCACTGAGCAGGGAGCCTGACATGGGGCTTGATCCCAGGACCTTGAGATGATGACCTGAGCCAAAAGCAGAAGCTTATCTGACTGAGCCACCCAGGTGCTCTGAGACAGTTTTTAAATATCAACAACAGTAGGTACTCACATGTATGCACTTAATAAATATCAACATTTTGCTGACTTTCTCTAACTTGCCTTTCTGTTGTAGTAACTTACCAAATTTATATATGTTTTTAAATCACTTTCACTTACTGTATAACAATTTATGACATTAGGGTGGTGCATTTAATTGACTCCTAATTGTTATGGCAGCGACACCATATGCCATCCCTATTTTGTAGCTTCCCATACTTGACCCCCACATGCCCATACAGCCTTAAGTACCTCCAGAAGTATAGGCATTATGCCAAGATAAAAAAGTTTTTGTTTTAGTGAGTACCCAAAAAGCTAAATTATCTCCTTTATTTGAAGATGTGGAGAGGAAAACATTTTTATTTAAAATATTCAGGGGCATCTGGGTGGCCCAGTCATTAAACGTCTGCCTTCAGCTCAGGTCATGATCCCAGAGTCCTGGGATCAAACCCTGCATCAGGCTCCCTGCTTCATGGGGAGCCTGCTTCTCCCTCTCCCATTCTTCCTGCTTGTGTTCCCTTTGTCACTGTGTCTCTGTCAAAAAAACAAAAACAAAACAAAAAAAACTTTATAAATAAATAAAGTGAGCAGGCATCCAGTCTTGGGCCACCTCAATGCCTCAGTTGGTTAAGCGTCAGACTCTTGGTTTCAGCTCAGGTCATGATCTCATGGCTCAAAGGATTGAGCCCTGCGTGGGGCACCTTGCTCAGCACAGAATCTACTTGAAGATTCTCTCCCTTTGCCTCTACCCCCACTCATTCTCTCTCCTTCTCAAATGAATAAATAAATCTTTTTTTAAAATTGTCTTCCTAATAAGTTTATGAGCTAAAATGTTCCTTTTCCTCCTTCATTATGGCTCAGAAAGGTTAAGTGATTTCCTAAGTCATAACTGGTAGAGCTGTGTTTTAAACTCTGATAAATGGCATTGCACTTGATCATTATCTCTTTCCCAGGAAATAATAACTGGTCATTTTGGTCAGAAACATTTATTTATTTAGTTTGTCAAGTGGTGTGGAATATTGACAAGTATTGGTTATCACTGTGTGACTTTGGACGGGTCATTTGACTTCTGAGTGCTGATAGCTTGCATGGTAAATTTTAAGATTCAACTAGGTGGTTCCTAAGGTTGTCTGGGGGTTCCTCAGAACTGAGTGTTTGCGTCTTTACATTATGCTTCATCTACATTACCCCTTGCAGCTATTGCCTTTTTTAGTTCTTTTTTTTTTTTTTTTTTTAATTTAAAGATTTACTTTAGAGAGAGTGTGTGTACAGGGGAAGGGGCAGAGGGAGAGCGAGAGAGAGAGTCTCAAGCAGGCTCCACTCTCAGTGTGGAGCCTGACACCAGGCTCCATCTCACAAGCTGGAGATCATGGCCCCAGCCAAAACCAAGAGTCAGACACTTAACTGACTGAGCCATATAGGCACCCCCTTTTATTTTCTTATATAGATTATAGCCTTGCTTCACAATTTCAGACTTAAAGGATTTATCACTGAATCACAGGTTACTTTACTAAAAACAAACAAACCAAACCACAATAATTTGGCTGCTTAATGGGCGCTGCCATCTTGTATCTACCATTTTACAAGAGAAAAAGTTAAAATTTAGAAAAATTATATTGAATTATTTTTTGGTTTTGTTTTTTGTGAAATTTTTTTTAAAAACCAGTTATTTGATTTAGTGGACTAGCAACCTCGGTGAAATAGAGAAGACAATGTCAGAAAGCAGCTTGGGCATTTCTTAATCCCTCCTTTCTGTTATCTCTTAGTGAAATTGAGACATGAAAACTAATATGAATCTATATCAGGGTTCTAAATTAATTATATTTTAAAATAGTTTTTGAAGAGCTAGTATAAGATGTGAATGGCTCTGTGATGCATGGTTGGCAATATTATTATCTCTTCATGCTTATACCATGCTATATTCAATTGTTTCACCTTTAAACTGTACTGTTCTGTTTATTGACAACAGCACTGTCAAAGGAAAATGGAAAAGCTATGTAGGATTTTTAGAGCTGTTTGTTTGCTATAATAAATTCCTTTGCACCAGAGAAACATAAAATGAAAGTGACTTTAAAAACAGATGATACTGGGGGTGCCTGGGTGGCTCAAGGGGTTAAGCCTCTGCCTTCAGCTCAGGTCATGATCCCAGGGTCCTGGGATGGAGTCCCATTGGGCTCTCTGCTCAGTGGGAGGCCTGCTTCCTGGTCTCTCTCTGCCTACTTGTGATCTCAGTCTGTCAAATAAATAAATAAAATCTTTAAAAAATTAAAAAAATAAAAACAGATGATACTGAAAGAATTTTAGCATTTCAGGTGTCTTTAAAAATAGTAATTCTTGGGACGCCTGGGTGGCTCAGTGGATTAAAGCCTCTGCCTTCAGCTCAGGTCATGATCTTAGGGTCCTGGGATCCAGCCCTACATCAGGCTGTCTGCTCAGCACGGAGCCTGCTTCCCTTCCTCTCTCTCTGTCTGCCTCTCTGCCTACTTGTGATCTCTGTCAAATAAATAAATAAAATCTTTTAAAAAAAAAATAGTGATTCTGGGGCGCCTGGGTGGCTCAGTGGGTTAAAGCCTCTGCCTTTGGCTCAGGTTATGATCTCAGGGTACTGGGATCAAGCCCCGAGTCGGGCTCTCTGCTCAACGGGGAACCTGCTTCCCCCTCTCTCTCTGTATGCCTCTCTGCCTGCTTGTGATTTCTGTCTGTCAGATAAATAAATAAAATCTTTAAAAAAAAAAATAGTGATTCTACCCTTTATAGACATTTGCTTTTTAACAGATCAATGTGGGTTTCTTTGAAAATGTTAAATGACTTATTACAACCTTTTGTTCTTTGTACTCTTAAAAATCTAGAGTGTGATCATTACTAAAAATTACAGCCTTCCCATAAGTCCATAGAGTTGTAGCTCTGGAAGAAAACTCTTCTTGAAGTTAAGCATTCTTGGTCACAATCTTAGGCAAACCTTTTTTCCTTTATCTATAAAATAAACAGTTATCTCCCTTACAACACTGACCATATACTAAATTCTTATTATATATTAGTTCCCTTGCTTTCTTCTCCTCTCTGCTTTTACTGCTAAATTCTCTAGGTGCCCTGAGTGACTTTAGGCTCACAAAACTAATACATGTCATAACTAAGTATTCTGACTCTTATTAGGACAAGAAAATAATAAATTCACCAATAGAAGCATTTTTAATTTCTGACTTACTATATGTGTTCTATTTCTCTTGGCTATTTCGTTAAAAGGTTTCCTTTTGTTTTAATTTTAGGCCACTGAAAGGTATGATATATTTGATCCACAACAGTCCATTTCAGCCCAGGAATCTACAGTGGTGACAAGGACATGGGACTCCTCCTGCCAGATTCCAGATGGTTCAATACACTTGACATCCTGGCTGACAACTGTGAAAAAGAACCTTGGATTACTTTACTTTATTTTTGTGGGACACCGCAATCCCAGTTCCATAGGATACTTCAGGTAACCTGTCTTAATAACTTGAGAGAAAAACATATCCTTTTTTCTTTCAAAATCTTCATTTAAAAAGCAAGGAACCAGAGTATTTTAAGAAACGCCTTACCTCTTAGTAACCTTATTGTGTTGAGAATGAGTCAATTAACTCTGGTGTAGAATATAATTAATGAAGATTTAAATTCCATTTAGTCTGCCTGTGACTTTAGAATCTATTTCTCCCTCTTTTTTGTTTTTTTCCCTTTTTAGGTTGTCAAAAACCACTTTATTGATTTCTGAAATTTGTGTTTAGACATTTTTTCTTCATTTATGTAGATATTTAATTGTAATTATGTTAAATGATACATTGTGGCAATCATTTCACAGTATATACATCTATCAAATCATTATGTCATGCACCTTAAACTTACACATTGTTGTATGTCAGTTATATCTCAAGCTAGAAAAAAATTTAAGTTGTTGACATCAAGTTCTCCTTTTTAACATCATGTTTCTTACAGGATCTAAATTGACACCTGTCCCTCATACATTCTTATCTGATAGATCCAGTATAAGGTCCCCAGTGTTTTGTTAACCTCACTAAAGATAGGAAATATGTTGGCATCCTGTAGATTTGATTTCCTGAATGTCTGGTAATACCATGTTGTTAGGCACTGAATCACATTAGTCAGGAGAGTTTTCAATGCTTGATTCCTAACATGGACTATTAATATACAGTCCAGGTATGTTTTGTATACCATGTTGCTGTTTATTTGTTTAAATTATTTCCTTTTGGAATTGAAGGAAATTTTAAGAAATTTAGATTTTTAGGAACCCAAATGAAGGCTATAATAGGGACACATTTTTCTTACAAGATACTCCTGACATCCTTTTAGAAAAAAAGATTTTTCATGTCATCTAAATATGTATTTTTTATAACTCTGCAACCATTACCTTTCACTTTGATATGGCTCACTCCTTTAATGTTTTTTAAGACCCTTTAAAAGTGATATGTGCAGGTACCTATGTGGCTAAATTAGTTAAGTGTCTGCCTTTTTCATGATCCCAGGATCTTGAAATCGAGCCTGGCATCGGCTCCCTGCTCAGTGGGACATCTGCTTCTCCCTCTCCCTCTGCCTGCTGCTTCCCCTGCTTGTGCTCTCTCTCTCTGTCAAATAAATAAATAAAAATCTTTTTTTAGGGGCACCTGGGTGGCTCAGTGGGTTAAAGCCTTTGCCTTCGGCTTGGGTCATGATCCCAGGGTCCTGGGATCAAGCCCCACACCCGGCTCTCTGCTCAGCGGGTAGCCTGCTTCCCTCCGTCTGCCTGCTTCTCTGCCTACTTGTGATCTCTGTCTGTCAAATAAATAAATAAAATGTTTAAAAAAAAATCTTTTTTTAAAAATGTGATATGTGTACTGGAATTACTTCATATCCTTATTATAGCTCTTAGCTTGTTGTATTATGCTTTTTTTAGATTTGTATATATCTGCCACTAAGCTCTATACTCTTTGAAAGCAGGAAATTTGCTTCTAACCTATATAAACTCAACATTGTTCCTGGACCATAGAGGGCACTTAGTCAATATTGTACAGGCGAATTTAAGAAATGTTTCAAACTGAATTAATTTTTTTCCTTTCTTGCTAAGGCTTCAAATTCCCTGTAGAATTCTAAAATAACCCTTGCTGATGAGGATGTCTGATACTGTTACTGTAAAAAATGAAACTGAAACAATGAAGGATTTGGAGGCAGAAGTGAAAGATACAACCAGAGTTGAAAATCTTATCAAATCAGAAAACTATGGGAAGATTTTGGCAGAGAAGAATGACCGTTGTATTGACAACAATATTGATTTGCAGGTAAACAGGATTTTCTCTCTGGCTACAAATACTAAATACTCAAGATGTAGTTATACTCTTCATACCAAACGCACTTTCAGAATTGTAAGAGGGTAAATTGACCCTTTGGGATTTGTTGACCAGCTGGTTTTCAGTGTTCTGGAATAGCTTGTTGAGTGTAGCTCTTTGAATTGGTTATATCTTTGATTTGTTTTGTATTTACTTGTAATGTAATTGTTTTTATTCGTATGTGGCCAATATGTTTTTTTTTATTGGCTTTCTACTTTTTCATACCACTCTGCACCTATTAGTGTCGTGAGAGTATAGAATCTAACCTAAGAGCCCTTAAAGGAGAGCAGAATAAGCAAGGTTGAAAAAACTGTAGTTCTCTCGGTAAAAACAATCCTCCAGGGAAGCAATCATCCATGACTAAGAAAAGTGGTTGGTGTGGAAAAAAGAAGTCACTTGAGGCTTTTGTCATTACACATATATAATGGCAGAATTAACTGTGGAGAAGGCTTTTAATTCCAGGCATAGATGGAAATTGTTAAGTTGGTCAACAGATTCAAGATAGGTAAAAAATTATTTCAAGTAGTACATACATTCACTTCTAAGTGTTCCACTTATCTTCTTGCTTTAGAAGACATTACTGTAAAACAAAGGACTAACAATTTTTAAATACCATTTAATTTTTTAATATTACATGATTTGTGAGTCAGGAAGACAGAATAAGGGCTTGGCTTACTACTGAATTTTCTACTGCACAAGGCATCAAACGTGGTTTTTGCTGGTATTTAACTGACAGATGGGCTGGCAAAGAAGGTCCAGAACATTTCACCCACATATCTGGCACCTTGGTGGGAATGTTAGAAATGTAGTCTCAGCTGGAACTGGGAGCACCTACCTATGGCCCCTACAGCATGAGAGACCCAGGGTAGTTAGATTTACTGTGTGACAGCTCAGGAGTCACAAAAACCGTGTTCCAAAAGCCAAGCACAGCTGCAAGGGTTCTCTTGACCTCGGGTCAGAAGTCTCAGAATGTCTCTTCCACTTTTCTTTCAGTGACACATGTCAATAAAGTTAACCCAGATTCAAGGGAAAGGGAATTACAGCCCGCCTCTTAGTAGGAAAGACCTTTAATCTGCCACAAAAACTTACCTTAAAATACTATTTCTAACTCATTTAAGTTTAGCCCTGTGGATAAAGAATTCTACTTTGGAGAAAGTATTTTATCATTACTCTTATCACTCTTAATATATCCTGAAAATCTTGAGTGCTATATGAGGGCTACTTTTTTTTTTTTTTAATAAGTAAAGAAGGTTCTTCTAAAGGTTATATCATTCCTTCATTCAGTCAAAAACTTGATTTATTCTCCAGTATGTGCCAGAAATGTGTTAGAAAATTAAAGCAATTCACACAGCTATAAAAAAAAATAAAGCGTTTAGGCCCCACTGATTAAGTATAGTCAAGTGGTAATTACCTAAGAAATTGGGAGAAATAACATACTTTTTCTAGTCATTTTTAGTAATAGCACTTTTTAAAACAAAAAATTGCTAAGTCTGCAATCACTATACTCGGTGATGGCAGTATGCCAGTATCCTGATTGAATCAGAGAAAATCTGCTAAAATTCTGTTGCATTCATGATTGAAATAGTAGATTTCCTTTTAGTCCCTTTTTTTATACCTAATGTTCACTCTTCTAGGTCATGCTAATAAACAAGTGATTAATTTGGATTATTACATTTCCTGGTGTGTCTGTTGTGTTACCCTTGGTAATAGGCACAAGAGCATTTTGATGACCACAATTGAATCATGGCTCCATTTTTGATATTACAGGAAAATTTCACTCATTCCCCAGACGCTTTTTGAAAGCCTATTCTATGCCAAGGAACTACTATAGTAAGCAAAAATGGACATTGTCTCTTATATCATATTCCATATAGAATTATGACCATAAAGATTGGGAAGAGGAACAAAGAGAACATGAGAATTCATTTCATGTTAATCCATTGAATATTATTTTCATAGTTTATTCAGATGTTTATTAAGAATTTACTATGGGTGAGAATATTTACTCTGCTTGGAACTTTTTGAGATCCAAGGTACCTCCATGCAAGGTGTCTGGCAAAAAGAGGCTTACAGTCAAAATAACTTACATGGGAGAGATTTAAGTAACGGAAATTAGGAATGAAAGTAGATTAATAAGTAGAAAAGGTTTTTCTGTATGTTCACCTAATATAAAATAAAGTCAACTGTGTTAGGCATGCACAGAGAATAGAGTCTTGTTAAGAAGAATATAGCTAGGGGTGCCTAGGTGGCTCAGTGGGTTAAAGCCTCTGCCTTCGGCTCAGGTCATGATCCCAGAGTCCTGGGATCGAACCCCGCATCGGGCTCTGCTCAGCAGGGAGCCTGCTTCCCCCTCTCTCTCTCTGCCTGTGTCCCTGTCTACTTGTGATCTCTGTCAAATAAATAAAATCTTTAAAAAAAAAAAGAAGAATACAGCTAGTACAAATTTACCTTTTAACTACTCTTTATGAAATGCCTTTCTTCTGACATACTAGGAGACATTTCATCTTTCTTTGGTATCTCTAAGATACTGGCTAAAGATTTAATTTTAATAGCAACTATTATTAGGGACACCTAGGTGGCTCATTTGGTTAAGTGTGCAACTCCCGATCTCAGCTTAGGGTTGTGAGTTTGAGCCTTGAAAATAGCAACTATTTGGGGTTTTTTTGTTTTTTGTTTTGTTTTGTTTTTACTCAAATTTAGATGTATTTGCCAACTAACA
Organism: Taxidea taxus jeffersonii; assembly: GCA_003697995.1. NCBI lineage: Eukaryota > Metazoa > Chordata > Mammalia > Carnivora > Mustelidae > Taxidea > Taxidea taxus. The sequence continues at coordinate 11,298 of RCUC01138760.1, read as the reverse complement.
TAGGTTTCCCATTAAGAATTTTGAATAAACTAATAATTTCCTCCTTTCTTCTATATCATTCTGAAAGTGAACTACCATGAATAAACTTATGTCAGTTGTCTTGCTTCAGCACAGTAACACTTGAAGTGACCTAGGAAAATGAAAACATTTTCCTCAACAATCATACATTTTATACATCTCCAAGTCTTAATTTCCTTACCATCCCTTTAGTATTTTATTTAGGAAAAGTCTTTTTTTTTAAAGATATTTATTTATTAGAGAGAGAAAGAAAGAAAGCGAGAGACAGAGCATAAGCGGAAGGGGAGGGACAGATGGAGAGGAAGAAGCAGACGATCCGCTGAGCAGAGAGCCCAAGGCAGGGCACCATCCCAGTACCCTGGGATCATGACTTGAGCTGAAGGCAGACGCTTAACCAACTGAGCTACCCAGGTGTACCTAGAAAAAGTCATTTTTATTTTATTAAAGATTTTATTTGTTTATTTGACAGAGAGAGAGAGATCACAAGTAGGCAGAGAGGCAGGCGGGCGGAGGGGGGGGGGAAGCAGGCTCCCCACCGAGCAGAGAGCCCAACGTGGAGCTGGATCCCAGAACCCTGGGATCATGACCCGAGCCAAAGGCAGAGGCTTAACCCACTGAGCCACCAGGTGCCCCGAAAAAATCATTTTTAAATGAAGGGATATATTAGCTTCTTTATTGCTATGAAGAAATCTTTAAATTTTTTACTCTTTGTTAAAGATACCATTTACATTAAAAATTTCATCAGGGATGCCTGGGTGGCTCAGTTGGTTAAGCAGCTGCCTTCAGCTTGGGTCATGATCCCAGCGTCCTGGGATCAAGTCCCACATCGGGCTCCTTGCTCGGCAGGGAGCCTGCTTCTCCCTCTGCCTCTGTCTGCCTGTGCGCTCTCTCTCTCTCTCTCTCTAACAAATTAAAAAAAAAAAAAATTCATCAAACTTGGGAGAGGCCAGCAGACATTGGAAGTATGTAAATACTTCACCACTTTGGATTGTTGTAAGTAGAAACTGTCTCATAGAGCTTCTTAACCTTTGCTTTGGGAAGTGATTCTCTTTTCATGACTCTCTGCTTTTTAAAAATGTTAGTTGTGTTTTTCATTCAAAGTTTTGTTTCAGGTTATAATCTTTTAAAGAATTTTAAGGATTACTTCCTTAAGAATACTTCAGTGCTAATTCAAGCAATCTGTGTGCATTAATATCCAGAAGTTACCTTAACCATGTAATTGCTGTGGAGTTGTTCTGAACTATTGATTATGGTTCCAAATAATGGTACAGAATTTTTGCTTAGTAACTTTTCTACTGCCATACCTTATTCCTGTTTCAAATCTTACAAGTTGCACATTAGACTTTCTGTAATTATGAAGTATGTAGAAGATTGGAGTGGTGAGGAGCTAAGTTTCTAAATTTTGTTTGACTACAACTAATCCTTAATATGGGGTGAACGGTGAGGAAGTGTTTGCTTTGGTCTTCTTTGTGTAACTAATTTATATGATGTCTGGCACTTGGTTTTTCTCAGCGATAGAATTTTCAGATTAAAGTTAGGGTAAATTAAAAAAATAATAATAAAGTTAGGGTAAATTACTCATCTTGATTTTTTGCAGTAATTTATTGGAAATGTAAAATTAGGAATCTTATATTCTGCTTACTTATTGGTTCATATTCAGCTTTCCCATTCTTATACAGTTATATTTTACTTGACAAATGTTTTGTCTAGGTGTGTTCATCTATGTACATGTGTATGTAAACACGATCCAAAACATATTTTAGAGCAGTTAACTATTTATTGAACAATAGGATGGCCAATTCAGTTTATGCTGATTACCTTTGTTGTGGAAGAAAAGAGAACTGATTTTTATTAGCAACTAGGCCTAGATTTGCCAAAGTACATGAACAGGTTCTGATATTTATGAGTGAATTTTCCAGATACAGAATCAGTTGAAGTAAGTATTTAGTATAATCTCAGTTTCTGTACCAGGCCCTTTGATAATCAAGATGAGACTCTTACATCTTGTATCCCTGAGTTACTCCAGTGCCTTTCTTTAAAAAGGGGGATATGGGGCTTATAAGAGACAAGAAAGCAATGGCAGCCTAATAAGGTTATCAGAAAAACTCAAGGTAGGTACACTTCAATAGGTTAATGGACATTAAATTACTTAGCTGATGAAACATGCCAAGAAGTTTTTGATGGATTGACTAAAAGTCTGTTTATGTAAAATCATTCAAATCTTAACTATTTTTCTCTTTGTCTAACAAAGATATAGAGGGTGTAAATAACATACCTGGTTACAGTTAGAGCCTAGCAAATGGTAGATTCTCTTAAGAATAGCATATTTACAATCATTAGCATGTTACTAATTATTTATTAACAATAGTACAGCTGTATGACTTCTTAGATTGTTCCCTTTATTGTCACACAATATCCTTTTTTTAGTATTAAAATAAAAAACAAAACTTATTTTTTGACATAAGCTCCCCAAAATTTCAGCTCAGTTTTTGTTTCCTTGCATTAAGTTCTAGATTTGTATACCGTACTTGTGTTGTCTATTATTAATATTTAACGAGTTCAACTTTTAAAACTAAAATTCACTTCCCATAGTGTCCTTTAATTTTTAAATTGTTTCAAGGATTTGGTACTATTTCTGTTGAAACTGGGTTATATGCACATAAGATAGCTAGCACTTAAAAACATATTTGCTTTTCACAGTGCTCCCATTATTACACGTATAAAGAAGTTCACTTCTTACAGATATAGAAATCTTTTTACATAATATTTTACTTTCTTCAGTAATTTCCATGTATATCACCAATAGGATGCTGAGATCCTTTATCTTTAACATAAGGGGTAACTGTACACCAGATAAGTCTGAGTTTCTCCATGGACTTTTCCTTAGAGTCTAAGATTTAGGTCTTTGGATATTTAATCTTGTGTTCTTTTGCCCAAAATACTAAATGATATAAACCAATTAGTGATTGTTATTTGTCAGTTTATTCATTTAAAAGTTCTGTCTTCCAACTCATTATTCCAGTGGAAATGATCAGCCCGACTCCACGTTTTTTAATTGCTGCTGACCATTAGCTAGACATTTAACACTTTAATTCATTATCTCCTCCAGCATAATTACCATAAATCCTTACTATTACCTTGGAAAGTACTGAGAATTAGTAAACTCTTCAAGGTGTATTAGGAGTCTTAGTTGAAGCATTTTGACCATTATAATTTATTTTGTTCATAGTAATTACATATGAAAAATGATCCCCTTTTTGAAATAGAGTTCCTCTTAATTGAGGGTTTTTTATCTCTTCTCAGCCTTTTGGCTAAGATCAAGTGTAGTATCTGTTCTTATCAGTTTAATTGAGGGTCTTTAACGTGGCTGTTTTTATGCTCACACACAATATAACTCATAAAGATTACTCTTTCTTAGAAGTACTTAATTGTTATCAATTAACTGGTTCATCATTTCTGTATTTCCACATTTTGTTTTTTATGTTTTTTTCAGTTTTCTTTTGTAATAAAGAGCCTTCAGACAGATTTAAACTGTTCTCAGTAGTACATGGAAAGGTAAAGAAAACTACTGAAACTATTAGACCAAAAGAGACATTTGTGGTTAAGGGAAGAAAAAAAAAAAACAAAACCCTATGTAACATTTCTTTATATTAAGTTGACTACTTAGATTTAAGTTTCTGTTTCTCTTGTTGTTAGTTGTAAAACACTCTGGTTTGGCTTAACAATTAAGGTACAAGTAATGTTTTGAGAATCCTTCCACATTCATATTCTAAAACAAATTTTAGATCTGTTTAAAGTTCCTTTATTGTAGTGACGCCTGGGTGGCTCAGTTGGTTGAGCAGCTGCCTTCGGCTCAGGTCATGACCCCAGTGTCCTGGGATCCAGTCCCACATCGGGCTCCTTGCTTGGCAGGGAGCCTGCTTCTCCCTCTGCCTCTGCCTGCCACTCTGTCTGCCTGTGCTCGCTCCTGCGCTCTCCCTCTCTATCTGACAAATAAATAAATAAAATCTTAAAAAAAAATAAAATAAAATAAAATAAAGTTCCTTTATTGTAAACAAAAGACCAAAGTACTAAAATCATCAATGAGGTTTCTTTGCCCTCAAAATTGATCTACAGGGCAGTAAATTTAAGAATAGTCTACATTTATTGTGGTATTACACCTTAACCAGTTATATTACTGAGCCTTGGTTTTTCTTCAGGCTAGTAGCTTGTAGTTCTGACCCATTTCAAACTGAAGTTCTTTAAGTATATTTCATATTCTGCATGCATTTATTTGCCTAATACATGTTTTGTATCAAACAATGTTAATTATAAATTTGGGACCTTGTCCCTTAGCATCTTTCTAGAGGTGTTAAGGTCTCTTAAACAGCCTACTAAATTTTTACTGTGACAATAAAATGCTGGTAAAAATTAAAAGCAAAACAGTGGAGAAAATCAGTGAAACCAGAAGTTGCTTCTTCGAAAAGATCAACCAAATTGGCAAAACCAACTAGATGGACTAAGGAAAAAAAAGTCTCAAATTACTAAAATCAGAAATTAAAGTGGGGACATTACTACCAATTCCATAAAATGAAAGGATTATAAGAGTGTACTGTGAACGACTTTGCACCAACAAATTGGATATTGTAGATGAAATGAACAAATTCCTAGAAACATAAAGCCTGACAAGGCTAAATCATGAAGAAACAAAATCTGAAAAGACCTGTAGCTAGTAAGGCAATTGATTCGGTAATCAAAAATCTTCCAGCAGAGAAAAGCCCCGTACCTGAAAGCTTTACTGGTGAATTTTACCAACCAGTTAAAAATCACAGGGGTTCCTGGGTGGCTTAGTTGGCTAAGTATCCGACTCTTGATTTTGGTTCAGGTTGTGATCTCAGGGTCATGCCATCAAGCCCCACATTGGACTCTGTGCTCAATGGGGAGTCTGCTTGAGATTCTCTCCTTCTGTCCCTCCACCTGCTCTCTCTTTCTGTCTCTAAGATAAATAAATAAATCTTTAAAAAGTAGTGCCAATCCTTCTCCAACTTTTCCAAAAAATTTCAGAGAAGGAAACTCTTCCTAACTCATTCTCTTTCCAGTATAACCATGACAGACAAAGCCAGACAAAGATGCTACAAAGAAAAGACCAATGTCTCTTGTGAACATTGATGCAAAAATCTTTAGCAGAATACTAGTAATTGAATTCAGCAGCATATGAAAAGATTATATGCCCTGACCAAGTGGGATTTATTCCTGAATTTCAAGGATGGTCAACATATAAAAATCCATCAGTGTGAACACACTATGTTAATAGAATGAAGGGAATAAAACATTTGATCATCTCAGTTGATGCAGAAAAGGCATTTCACAAAAATCAACACCCTTTTCTGATAAAATATTCAAAAAAACTACTAATGGAAGAAAACTGCATCAACATAATAAAAGCCATATATGAAGAACCAACATTGATCATATCAGTGGCAAAAAGACTTACTTAAAGCTTTTCCTCTAAGATCAGGAACAAGGCAAAGATGCCTGTTTTTACCACTTCTATTCAACATTGTACTAGTAAATTCTAGCCAGAGTAGTTAGACAAGAAAAAGAAATAAAAGACATCTAAATTGGAAAAATCTACAATTTTTGTAGATGATAAGACCTTATATGTAGAAAACTGTGGAGATTCCCTAAAAGTCCATTAAAACTAATAAATGAATATAATAAAGTAGCAGGAGACAAAATCAACACACATATAAATGGATTGCGCTTCCATACACTAACGATGAACAGTCTGAAAAGGACATAATAAAAGCAATTCGATTTGTAATAGCATCAAAAGAATAAAATACTGGGGCATCTGGGTGGCTCAGTTGGTTAAGTGTCCAATCTTTGATTTTGGCTTGGATCATGATCTCAGGGTGGTGAGATGGAGCCCTGCATTGGGCTCTACACTGAACATGAAACCTGCTTAAGATTCTCTCTCTCACTCCCCTTCTGCTCCCCCTGAAAAAAAAGAAAATCCAAGAGATTAAAATACTTAGAAATTAACTTCATCAAGGAGTTAAAGATTTGTACAATGAAAACTGTATAACATTGCTTAAAATGACATAACTAAATGGAAACATCCCATGTTTATGAACAAATTTGATGTTGTTAAAATGTCAGTACAAACCAAAGTCATCTATAGATTTAATGCAAACCCTATTAAAATCCAAATGACGTCATGGAAAAACCCATTCTAAAATTGATAGGGAATCTGACAGGACCAAGAATACCAACATAATTTTTTTTAAGTTGAGGATTATTTGACATACAGTATATTAGCTTGAAGTACATAACAGTGATTCAGCCTTTGTGTACACTGTAAAATGTACCTCAGTAAGTTAATTATCATCTGTCAGCATACAAAATTAATATAATATTATTGCCTATATTCCCCATGTGGTGCATAACATCCCCTGTAACTTATTTTGTAAGTGGATATTTGTACTCCTTGATTCCCTTTATTCATTTTTTGCTCCACCCTACACCCACCAAAACAATCTTTAAAAAAGAAGAAAAAATTAGAGGACTCACACATCCCGTTTTCAGAACTTTTGTGAATGCTACAGTAATCAAAACTCTGGTACTGGCTTAAAGACAGACTTATAGACCAATGTAAGAAAATAGCCCAGAAAAAAACCCTTGCGTTGCATATATGGTCAAATGATTTTTGAGAAGGTGCCAACACCATGGAGAAAGGACAGTCTTTTTAACAGATGGTTACTGGGACAGCTGGATAGCCACATGTAAAAGAAGGAATTGGAGCTTTACCCAACGCTGTATATAAAAATTAACACAAAATAAATGAAAGACCTGAGCATAACAACTAAAGTATGAAACTCTTAGAAGAAACAAGGCGAAAGCATCATAACTTTGGACTTGGCAATGATTTTTAAATATTGACACCAAAGGGGCCAGCCAAGAGGGCTTTTTCAGTTCCTAACTAACCCCAACTCCAAGACACCCCAGTTCCCAGGGATACCTGCTACAATCTGCATATCTGAGGGAGAAGAGGCTGTGGAGCTTGGGCTGCCAGACCCATTAAAAGGTGACAACTTTAAGGAGGTCAAAGGGTGAATACTACAAAACCACAAAATGTAATGAAGAAGATATGGGTTGATATCCCCAAGATTCTGCATCTCAACAACCTCCCAGCTGGTGCCAGTATTGGCTATTGACAGGGCACTGGGCTGTACTTTGAACAATGAGGACATAAGATGCCTAAGGGAAAAGCAACAACACTAATAAAGGAAAACAACCATTAAGCTATGGAAGCCACACCAACCAAATGATTAGGTGTGACTAATCAGCAGGTGTTACTAGTGTAACAGGTGTGACTAGTCAGACTCCCTGACCCTTGGGTGATTCCAGCAAAAGCACACACAGCCCAGAGCATTGATACACTGATCATGGGCCCACAGACAACAGGAGGAAAGCCACTTGGCTGGTTCAGCATTACCAGAGAGGGACTCTGGCATTTTCAAGAAAAGAGTCAATACTGAGATCTGAGACAAGACTGTATTAGTCTTCTGGTTCCAGACTCAATGCCTGGGAACTGAGAGTATGTGTTTGGGTTCAGGGTGGAATATGGGTTTCCTTTTGAAAACCATGGACATCTGTGGAGGTTATCATCACCACCATTACCCATTAAGAACCTGAGGAAGAAAAGCCTTGGAGGTGAGGTGCCCTCTGTTAATCCCATTGACATTTCTTCCCAAAAAAGATTCTGAGTTGGCAAGAGAAGCTCAAAGTAATGTCAACCATTTTGAAGTTAAATTTGTTAAACTCGGGGCGCCTGGGTGGCTCAGTGGGTTAAGCCGCTGCCTTCGGCTCGGGTCATGGTCTCGGGGTCCTGGGATCGAGTCCCACATCGGGCTCTCTGCTCAGCGGGGAGCCTGTTTCCCCCCCTCTCTCTCTCTGCCTGCCTCTGCCTACTTGTGATCTCTCTGTCAAATAAATAAATAAAATCTTTAAAAAAAAAAAAATTCGTTAAACTCAAAGATTCAGAGCTAAAGTTCCCAAAGTTCATCTGAGCACTCCTTCCATTTTCCAGATAAATGGAAGTGAATTACCCAGGGTTACCTGGAGAGCAAATGGTATAATTGAGATTCACCTCTAGCCTTCTACCTCCATCTGATTTTTCCAGAGCAGTGATACCTCATTTTTGCCCAGCTGCCATAAAAGCAGCATATGTGTTTCAGTGCATTTTCCAGTGAACTCATGCTCTTTTTGCTGAGTCTTGTAGCTGTTACAACATTGCAAAAAATGAGGACACTTGAGGGGGCATTGCTGTCCAAGGGTTGGACGTGTTTACTAATTTGTGAGACTTGGCTGATTAGAGTCAGATAAAATAGCCCGGATGTTCTTAAGATGGATGGATTTTAGAAAGGGAAAATAAAATGCTAAGCTCACATGCATACATGCCACCAATTGGCTCCAGAAAGATGTCCAGTATCTCTATCAGGCTGATGAGGGGAGACTAGGGACAGTTAAATCTTGCTTTAACATAATTCTTGCCTTAAGTAGCTTTAACTACCATGAGGCTTATTCCAGGATGGCTAATCAAGGTTTGTTAGGCAGTGTTGACTGTTGAGTTGAAAGTGGTTTGAAGACCATCTTGCTGTGTATCCTGAACTGCCTTGCTTTCTTTGCTGAGAGCTTCTACTAGTCCATGAAAGGTGCCAACACAGATGACTCCACCCTAATCAGGATCATGGTCACTGAAGTTTGATCTTGTACAAATAAAAGAGATGTTCAGTCAGGTGTATCAGAAGACTGTAGGCACAATGATTGCAAGTGACAATGTTGGAGATTAGCAAAGGCTCCCTCTGGCCTTTGTGGGCCAGTAGGAAGTATTTTTTAAATGAATGAAGCCATTCAAAGCTTATCCTTAAAAACAATGACTGACCCCCATGCACCAGTATCAATTATCACCTAACTGAGAGAGCTTTTTACTAAGGGCTGTGTCAGAGTAATGTGCTTGGTTTGCACGTGTAGTTATTGCCTTAATTCCAGTGTTAATTTTTCTCCATATACAATGTATAGCCATAGCTTGTAGTATTTATAAAGGATAATTCTCACTGATCTTACTCTAATCAGACTACAAAAGGGAACATAAATCAAAATCTCTAAAAGGGGGATGGGAATTAGCTTGGGACAAAACGTTGGATTTAGCAATGATTTCTTGGATATGACACTGAAAGTACAGGAAGCAAAAGAAAAAAAGACAAATGGGACTTCATGACTTTTTTTTAAAAATTGTGCACTAAAAGCCACTGTCAACAGAGTATAAAGGCAACCCATAGGAGAAAACATTTGTAAATTGTGTATCCAACAAGTAATTAATAACCAGAATATATAGAAAATTACTAAAAATACAACTATGAAACAAACAACTCTATTCAAAAATGGGCAAAGGACTTGAACAGACATTTCTCTAAAGAAGTTCTGTGAATGGGGGAGCCTGGGTGGCTCAGTGGGTTAAGCCTCTGCCTTCGGCTTGGGTCATGATCTCCAGGTCCTGGGATCGAGCCCCAAATCCAGCTCTCTGCTCCGCGGACAGCCTGCTTCCCTTCCTCTCTCTCTCTCTCTGCCAGCCTCTCTGCCTACTTGTGATCTCTGTCAAATAAATAAATAAAATCTTTAAAAAAGAAAAAGTTCTGTGAATTGCCAATAAGTACATGAAAAAATACACATCATCATTAATTATTAGGAAAAAGCAAATCAAAACTATAGTGAGTACGATCTCATACCCATTAGGATGCATATCAAAAACCAGAAAACAAATGTTGGCAGGGATGTGGAGGAATTGAAACCTTATATGCTCTTGGTGGGAATTTAAAAATGGGACAGCTACTATGGAAAACAGTATAGCAGTTTTTCAAAAAATTAAAAAATAGCATAGCCATATGGTCCAGCAATTCCACTTTTAAGTATATAACCCTCAAAAAACTGAAAGCAGGATTTTGAATATATATTTGTATGCCCATGTTCTTAGCAGCATTATTCACGAGAGCTGAAGCATTGAATCAATCCAAATGCATCTATCAACATATGAAAGATAAGTACATTTTGGTATCTACATACAATAGAATATTACTAAGCCTTAGGAAGGAAATTCTGCAATGTGCTATCACAGGGATAAACCTTGAGGTCATATGCTAAATGAAATAATCCAGTCGTAAAAGGCAAATGCTATGTGATTCCACTTAACATTAAATACTTCAAAGAGAGCTTAAGACAGAAAGAATGGTGGTTGCCAGGGACTGGGGAGAGGAGAATGGGAGTTATATTTAATAGGTATAGAGTTTTAGTTTCACAAGATGAAAAGAGTTGTTGTGGATGTGGATGGTAGTGATGGTTGAACAAAGTTATGAATGTATTTAATACTACTGAACTGAATACTTAATTGTTAAGATGGTAAATTTTGTGTGTATTTATTTTTCTGGTTTAAAAAATGGGAATGTATTCCTATTAAAGCCAAATCTGGCTGCCAAATTGATAGCAAAATATAAAACAAAGGTTATTTACTCTAATAAACAATTGGTTTTCTTTGCTTTGTTCTTTTGTATGTATTATGTAATTTCGGTTCTTTGCTACTTGAAGTGAAATTATAACTGATTTTTATTGAATAATGCTACTTTGGCAGGTAATAATAATCTACTTATGTAGTAGTGTATTAGTTTTTTGTTGCAACATAGCATATTACCATAAACTTAGATCCTTAAAAGAACATCCTCTTGTCAACTCACAGTTCTATAGATTAGAAAGCTAAGTTGGGCTCAGCTAAGTTCTTTGTCTAGAGTTTCACAATGCCAAAAGGTGTTGGCCAGCCTGGGCCCTCATCTGAAGACTTGGGAGAATAATTTGCTTCCACACTTGCCATATGCCATGTTGCTGGCATAACTTAGTTCCTTAGAGCTAGCTATAAGTCTGAGATCCACATTTCCTGACTGACTTCTCAGCCAAGGGCCACTCTTGCTCTTAGAGCCTGCCTACAGTCCTCCCATGGCCTTTCCATTTTGGAAGCCAGCAATAATGTGTCATGTCCTTCTCACCCTTTGTTTCTGAGTTGCCTTTCTGCTCTCAAGCAAAGTAAACTTACAGCTTTTAAAGGGCTCTCCTGATTGCATCTGACCCAACTCAGTTATCTGTATCTTAACATCCATTTACTTGGGACTTTAATGACATCTATAAAACCCCCCTCAGAGCCTGACTTAGGTTGGAGTTTGATTAAATATTCGGGAATGGGAATTTGGAGAG
>ML103744.1:16308-35665 GCA_003697995.1 Taxidea taxus jeffersonii | reverse complement strand
GAAATAATCTCTTAGATGATGTTCTTCAGTGTCTTCTTTAATGCCACCAACAAAAATCTTTTTCACAGTTAAGTGGGCACCAGGTCTTTGAGAATCCTAATATGAAAAAGACCAATTAAGCTTCTTATATCAGCAAAGGTATTCTTAATAAATATCATTAAAGAGTGTTAAGAACCCCAAATGGAAGTCCACTTAGTGACACACTTCTAAATAGTCAGAGGCAGGAAAAAGTTTATCACTCACTTCTCTTGAGACAGCCCTCTTTGGTTCCACAACTCTTCCATCCACCTTGTGTGGCCTTGCATTCATGGCTGCATCCACCTCCTCCACAGTGGCATATGTGACAAACCCAAAGCCTCTGGAGCGCTTGGTGTTTGGATCTCTCATTACCTGAAATATTAACTCACTTAATACACAGTAAAGCCCCAGAACCTCTGGTCATTTCTACCCTGGGCAACGTAATAAATTCTTTCAGCCCTTTATGCAAAGTCCTCCAGTTTCCCACTACCCATCTAATGTAAATTAACTACTACCTTCTAATTAGGTAAAACCACACCTTCCCTTGCCAAACTATTTTCAACCACAATCCTGTTAACAATCTTCATAAGCACGGTAATTACAACAAAATAATCCAGGTAAACGGACTAGTTCTACAGGCCTTTTGTCTCTCCCAAGTCTTACCACACAGTCCGTAAGTGTTCCCCATTGCTCAAAATGGCTCCTCAGACTCTCATCGGTTGTTTCAAAGCTCAGACCTCCGATGAAGAGCTTCCGCAGCTGTTCAGGCTCTTTGGGAGACTAGCAGGAGGGAAAAAACTCGTTACATGTGGGCTGTAACGCCAGACACCTTTCAGTTACGAAATGCAAAACTAGACATCAACGTTATGTAGCCCTTATTGTTCCTTCGGGTCACAGCAAGCCACGTGCTTCTCCCCATTAGGGGAGACGTATGTTGGGGGCTGGGAACCGCGAGCGCATGCGTCCCTACTGTCCCTCCGACGCACGCGCAACAAAAGGGCTAGGCTAGAAAAATACATAACCGACATGGAACTATAGCTGTTCTTTACGAAACTCGTCCCCTGTGACGAGTTAAAACAAAACCAATCGAATGTGCCTAACTAACTTGCCAGGAGGGGCAAGCCTGGCGTGATAACTAAGTGTTGCAGGACGGCCGCCTCATGGCGACGACGAGGACAAAATGGCGACCTGAACTTTGGGAGGGGTAGGCCCTGGCAGAAACCGAAGAACTGCCAAAGCTGGCGCAAACAACCCAACGAGGCCGCATCCTACAGAACTCAGAAAGGAGCAAGGAAGAAAATGAGATTGGAGACAGCGTGTTACTCACCTCTGACTTAGACATGACGGCGGTGGGAGGGGAGACTTTAACGATGCTTACTCGGCGGCGTCCACGGGCAGAAAGGAGTAATCTAACGAACGTATCTGCCAGCCTACCTTCGGCCTCGCTTTTTTATCCCGCCTCCTCGCTTTAGGCATTGGTAGACTCCGCCCCTGCGTATCTCTGATTGGATATTTGCAATAGCTTCCCCCTGCTATTGGTCTGTAGTCCCGCATTGCTGTATAACGTCATCCGTCTGGGCGTTCTACGTAGTCTCCACCCCTTAGGGGCCATTGGTTCCCGAGTAATATTACCCTTAACTAGTGTGATTGGCTCGCCAACCAATCATTCATATTTGAATGTGCCTAAAGTATTTAAATAAATGTTTAATCCTTCAAGGCCCGAAATTACGTTCAACTCACTTGACGAAGCACGGTTAATACTATGTATTAGGAAAGAAGTTATCAGGTGACTTTTTTTTTTTTTTGCAACGACCGCCTGCTGAGCGCATGTGTAGTAAAATGGCGAGTTTACGCAGGCGCATTAAGAAGTTCCGCTTGGCGCTTGGAGCACGTGAAATGGCGGGCGGGAGACGGCGGCGAATCTACAGCGCCTGCGTAGTGGCGGGAGTTGTGCCTCGTTTTGCGCAGGCGTAATGGGCGGAGAAAGGGTCCAGTCCCAGGATTGGTCGCGCAGGCGCAGGGAAGGATCCGTTTTGGCGGGCGGTTGGCGTTGCGCAGAAGGCGGCGGCCGTGGTGTCTTGTGGTCCGGCTTCACCACAGAGGAACAGGGAAGACATTAGCGTGAGTGATCGGTCTCGATCCCGGGTAAGTGGCGGATAGTCCTGCCTACCCATACTAGGTCTTGAACTGACTCCAATTGGGCCCGTTATTGTGTGAAATGAATGGACCGCGGGGTGGGGGCTAGTGAAGGGGGAGCGGTGGGTTCGGCCAACCAATGGAAGAACAGGGGCGGGATGTTTTATTCCTGTAATTTTTGTGGAGCTTTGCAGCTTGAGAATTTGACTGGCTTGTGTGTGGGCCAATTGGCTCTACTTTTAGCTGCCGACTGATCGGTCCTTGGGCCATCGGAATGTGGGAGGCGGGTTTTCCGCTCCTGAGCAGCGTCTCCCTAAGCCAATGAGCATGGAGCGCGCGGTAGGTTGGGCTCCTCCAAGAGCCAGCGGGTTGTCTCCAAAGGGGAATGCAGGAGTCGGCGGCTAAATGGATGGACCAAATTTGGAGCCAGTAGGCGGATACCCTACGGAAAGCGCTCCGGCAGGTCGTCCAATCAGCGGTCTAGAAGAGGAACGTCTTAAATTTGGGGTTGTGAAGAGGATTCAATTCCTGTGATGGCGCGGCGGGCACATATTTTATCCGCAATGCCTTCTCTAACGAAGTCTTTAGGCTTCCATCCCACATACATTTCTGGTAGGGAAACTATAAGTTTGCTCCTGTGTTGCTTCGAATTTGGCATTCCCCCCCTCCCATATCGTTACTTCTCACCATTCCACACTTTTTAGTCTTGTTTTTTTTTTTCTTTTAATTAACATGTAATGTATTTGTTTAAGGGGTACAGGTGTGTGATTCATCAGTCTTAAACAATTCACAGCACTCGCCATAGCACATACCCTCCCCCACTGTCCATCACCCAGCCACCCCATCCATCCCCTCCTCCCCTCTAGCAACACTCAGTTTGTTGGTTTTGAGAGGGGCAGGGTAGGTCTTTGGGAGCTCACTTCTTTAGGACGACTGACTTGCAATGTTAGAACCAATAGGATAAATCTCTACTCTTGTGGAAAGGCGTCCGAGAAAAATCTACATAATGATGCATGTTTCTACGGACAAATGGATATTTGTAAATCCATAGAAAAAGTTTTGGAAGGCTGCACACTAACGTATGTTATCTCTAGGGAGAGACAGATCTATGCAGGTTGGATCTCTAATGTTTAAGTCTCAGGGATTGTAATTTGTGACTAAAGATGAAAAAGTCAGTTTTTGTGTTTCCAGTCATAATCACATGCTTCTCATCTTCTCTTTTATCCTTACACCTGGAGAAGGTGCTGTTTTTCCTTAAGAACTAAGGTGATCCTCCGGATAAAAATACAAATTTTAAAAAGATAATTTTTTTATGTGTATTTAGTACCTGCTAGGGAGACATTGTGCTAAGGACTTTATAAGCATTATCCATGTCTCAGTGCTTTAGTCTCTTCTTTGAGGAACTTTCCCCCTATGTATGTCCTTCTTTACACTATTAAAGAGTTTCTAAGCCCTCTTTCTGCCCTTCCTTTGAGGATGTCTGAATTTTGATAAGTTGCTTAACAACGGTGGTATTTAGGGTGTTAGGGACAGGAGGAGTCAGTCATCACCTGGATTATTCCATTGCCTTGATTATATTTCCTTCAAAGTGTTTATTTTACAGGCATTGTAATCACTTTTTGGTAACACCCATTGAGCTGATTTGAAGATGTTTTGTAAAAATAAAGAAATTTTCATTACATGATGGCCATATCAGAATCTAAATTGCTCTCTTGTTTACTGACTTAAAGGTTAATAGAAAAATATTTAAATACTGTAAGTTCAACTGTATATGAAGTACACTTCTGATTACAGACCTTTGTGACATTGTACAAAAGAAAGTTAATTTCAGTTGCTCTTAAAATGAACAGAGGAGAGATTTCTGTGATCTCTGACACTTGCAAGAGGACCAATTAGTTCCATATCGTTAAAAACTGTAGGTATGCTAGTAATGCAGCTGCTTCTGCTGAGTTTATAAGAACGAAAGGACTGGGGCGCCTGGGTGGCTCAGTGGGTTAAAGCCTCTGCCTTCAGCTCAGGTCATGATCCCAGGGTCCTGGGATCAAGCCCCACATGGGGCTCTCTGCTCAGCGGGAGCCTGCTTCCCTTCCTCTCTCTCTGCCTACTTGCGATCTCTGTCTGTCAAATAAATAAATAAAAATCTTAAAAAAAAAAAAGAAGAAGAACAAAAGGACTCTAGATTTAGGTTTATTTGTCCCTAATTTATTTAGGTTCAAAAGGAATACAATCTTGATCTATAGGGTTTCTTGCAGCACTATTGACATTTTGAGCTAATAAATATCTCTCACTTCTTCCCTCAACCCCATTTGTGACTTATCAGAATGTCTCCACACATTGCCAGATGACCTCGGGGTGTCAGTGGTGGTGGTGCAAAATCACTCGAAAACTATTGATTT
Organism: Taxidea taxus jeffersonii; assembly: GCA_003697995.1. Classification (NCBI taxonomy): domain Eukaryota; kingdom Metazoa; phylum Chordata; class Mammalia; order Carnivora; family Mustelidae; genus Taxidea; species Taxidea taxus. Next base: position 31,115 of record ML103744.1, on the reverse strand, counting down.
AGGGGCGCCTGGCCCAGGGAGCATGTGACTCTTGATCTCGGGGTGGTGACTTCAAGCCCCATGTTGGGTGTAGAGATTACTAAAAAAATAAATTAAAAAAAAAGAGAGAGAGAAGAAAACATTGATTTAAAGTGACATGCTGGGGGCGCCTGGGTGGCTCAGTGGGTTAAAGCCTCTGCCTTCGGCTCAGGTCATGATCTCAGGGTCCTGGGATCGAGTCCCACATTGGGCTCTTTGCTCAGCAGGGAGCCTGCTTCCCCCTCTTTCTCTGCCTGCCTCTCTGCCTACTTGTGATCTGTGTCTGTCAAATAAATAAATAAAATCTTTTAAAAAAAAAATAAAGTGACATGCTGGGGGTGCCTGCACGGCTCAGCAGAGGAACATGTGATTCTTGATCTCAGGGTCATAGGTTTAAGCCCCACATTGGGTGTAGAGATTACTTAAATAAACTTATAAAAATAAGTAAGTAACATGACAGATGCTGGAGTTGATTATCTTGTCAAAATCTTTTATTTTAGTTATTGGAAATTGGAGGGAGAAGATGGGTGAAGTGTTTAGGAAGTAGCCTTTGGTAAATGGATCACTAAATCCTAACGGTTATCTCTTCAGAAGTAGAGAGGTCATCACTCCATTGGATAAAAGGAGAATTTAATTAAGTTTTTACCATTTCTTGCACTCCAAACATTATTGCATCCTGTGTTTGTTTGGCTGCCTAAAATAATGGCAAATATGTTTTGGACAGAGGTGGACTTTGCATTAGATGCTTATTAGATTTTTGCCTGCTTTAAGCCTTTCCTTTGCTAGAATTCTTTTGAATAAATGTGTTTCAGACTTTTGATCTTGACCCTTCCTAAGATATACATTTACATTGACCCTGTACACATGGGGAAACAAGTTTCACTATATGAATATATGTGCAAAGCAGTCTGGTACTTTCTCATCTACAGTACACTTTCATTTTCTTAAAAATGCAGGTTGGTTTTTGGTGGTTTCGTGGCTGCGTATAAACCCACAGATGGGGGAAAAAAGAAAACTGATCTAAAGAATATTTAAATCTTGTTGTCTTAGAGTACTCTGAATGGATTCCGCCCATCTTTAGCCCCAGCTGCTTGGATTTATGAACAAATTAACCATGACCCTTTATTTGATTATTTTAATTTGAAGATTTCAAGATTTGAACATAAGCTTCTTGGCTTACTGTGCTGTGCAAGTACACATTTTTTGTGAATTCTCTTACAGTGTTAGAGTTAATCGGTCTGATGAACATTTCTCTCTGGTAGGGAAATTTTAGTGAGTAATTTTTCATTGATATTCTGAGACTATCACATTGAGCCCCCCCCCCTTAAGATATTATTTGAGGGATGCCTGGGTGGCTCAGTGGGTTAAGCCTCTGCCTTCGACTCAGGTCATGATCTCAGGGTCTTGGGATCGAGCCCTGCATTGGGCTCTCTGCTCAGCAGGGACCCTGCTTCCCCCTTTCTCTCTCTGCCTATTTGTGATCTCTCTGTCTGTCAAATAAATAAATAAAATCTTAAAAAGAAAAAAAAAAGACTGACTTTATTTGAGAGAGAGGGGGAGCGTTTGCATGCTTGTATGCTGGAGCCAGGGGTTGGCGGGGGGGGGGGGGGAGGGAGAAAATTCTCAGAGCCAGATGCGGGGTTCAATCCCAGGACCCTGAGATCATGACCTGAGCCAAAATCATGAGTCGAATGCTCAACTGACTGAGCTACCCAGGTACCCCACATTCAAAATCTTAAGTTTGGAATTAACAAGACAAGATGTTTAGCCTGTGTTACAAAATTAAATTTCAAGGCACCTGGGTGGCTCAGTGGGTTAAAGCCTCTGCCTTCGGCTCAGGTCATGATCCCCGGGATCTTGGGATCGAGGAGCCCTACATCGGGCTCTCTGCTCAGCAGGGAGCCTGCTTCCTCCTCTCTCTCTGCCTGCCTCTCTGCCTACTCTCTCTCTGTCAAATAAATAAAATCTTAAAAAAAAAATTAAATTTCAAGTACTTGTGCTTACAACTTAAGGATATATTATATTATTGCTGGGGCACCTGGGTGGTTCAGATGGTTAGGCGTCTGCCTTTGGCTCATGTTGTGATCCTGGGGTCCTGGAATTGACCCCCACATTAGGCTCCCTGCTCAGCAGGGAGTCTGTGTTCCCCTCTTCCTCTCTCCCCTGCTCATGTTCGCTCTCTCAAGTGAATAAATAATTTCTTTTTTAAAGGATATATTATTACTGCTAAACCTGAAAGGGTTAGTGTTTACTAAAAGGGAACATAACACATCTTCACTGGTCTGTCTGAAAACCAATGAGTAGACAGCTATCTGGATAGTAGGTGAGCAGGATAATAATAAAGGGGCAAAAAGGAAAAAGAGAACATTACTCTGCAGTGGCTGGATTTTTATAGGTCTAGGAAAGTTTTGGTAGTTTTCAGAGCCCTTGTTAGTAGCCCTAGAAAAGAGAAAGGTATCCAGGGTACAGAGGTTTCTGAGGAAGATTAGTAATTTTTATTTAGGTATTTTATTTAACTACATAGCATGATTTACATGTCTTACTGGAATAGCACGTTTAACAATCCTTGGTAAAACATTTTTCCTTTTCTTGTTCTTTTGCTTCGTCTATTTTTTTTAAGGTTTACTTTATTTTATTATTTATTTGACAGGCAGAGATAGAGGGGGAAGCAGGCTCCCTGCTGAGCCGAGATCCTGATGTGAGGCTTGATCTCAGGACCCCGGGATCATGACCTGAGCGGAAGGCAGAGGCTTTAACCCACTGAGCCACCTAGGCGCCCCTTGCTTCGTCTATTTTTATTTTTATTTACCTTACATGAAATTGGACTTAAAGCTGTGTGCTGTGGGTATTGATTTTAAAAGTAGTAGAGTACAGGGGCTCCTGGGTGGCTCAGTCAGTTAAGTGACTGCCTTTGGCGCAGGTCATGATCTCAGGTTCCTGGGATCAAGCCCCCACATTGGGCTCCTTGCTGAGCGGGGAGCCTGCTTCTCCTTTGCTTCCTCCTGCTTGTGCTTGCTGTCTCCCTCTCTCTCCCTTCTTCTCCCTCTATCTCCCTCTGTCAAATAAATAAATAAATATCTTAAAAAAACAAGTAGTAAATTACAATGTGAGATACCACTTGTAACTCAGTATGGCTGCTGTTTACACATTATTATTCATGAACTTGAACTCTGAGCAATTATCTTTTTTTCTCTGACATAAACTTTGATTTTCCTTTCCTCCTTATAAAGGATGCCTTTTAGCTGATCATTGTACTAATGGGAAAGAGTCCAGGTCATTCTGAGAAGAGTTGGCTTGTGCAGAGTCCAAGATACAGCTTTGTTGAATTTCTGTAAGCTACTCGAAGCCACATATTCATTTCTGATGACAACTTTACACTTGTGTTGGCAGAACACCCACAGTGACAACTGGTGCCTATGTTTAGTCTGTCCAGGAGCTCTATCAGCTAACATGTTTGGGGAAAAACCTACACTGTTCTTGTTAGCAGCGATGTAAATATTAGACCTTGCAGAGTTTGTCTTCCTGGATCTGCCAGTATTTTGTGGGGTAAGTTACATTCTCTGATTGCCTCAGTTTACCCTTTGAAATGAGGGATTTAAAGGTTTTAGGCATTCTTCCGGTTACTTGAGGTACAATTCTCTTTGGATCAGTAATTGGGTTTATATATATCCAGTTTATGATTTTTAAAAAAATCTATGTCCCCTGTGTATTAGTCTCCTGTGGCTGCTAGCCCAAACTACCACAAACTTAGTAGCTTCAAACAACAGGTGTTTATACTTAAAATTCTGGAGGTCGGAAGTCTACAATCAAGGTGTCGAGCCCCCTCTGGAGACCCTAGAGTAGAGTCCCTTCCTTGCCTCTTCCAGCTCCTGGTGGCTGTCAGCCTCACCTCTCCCTGCTTTCTCTTCACTTCTTTGTCTTCTCTGTGTCTCTGCCTGTCATAAGGATGGATGTGATTGCGTTTAAGAGCCAACCAGATACTATTCAGACCACTACACCCTACTTCTCTAACCCTTAACCTTAAATCTTACCTAGTTCACAAAATAAAAAGTGACGGGGCACCTGGCTGGCTTAGTCGGTTAGACTGCTGACTCTTGGTTTTCATGATTTCAGGTCGTGAGATGGAGCCCCGAGTGGGAATCTGTTTCAGATTCTCTCCCTCTAGCTCATGTCCACTTGTGCACATGTGCTCACACTTTCCCTCTCTCCAATAAGTAAAATATTCTAAAATAAGAAAAAAGTTCTTTAAGTGACTTATCTTTTTGGTTTCAAGAAAAAATTATTATTTTTTTAAGATTTTATTTATTTGATAGACAGAGATCACAAGTAGGCAGAGAGGCAGGCATGGGGGCAGGGGAAGCAGTTTCCCTGCTGAGCAGAGAGCCTGATGCGGGGCTCGATCCCAGGACCCTGGGATCATGACCTGAGCTAAAGGCAGAGGCTTTAACCCATTGAGCCACCCAGGCACCCCAAGAAAAAATTATTTTTAAAGATTTTGTTTTACTTACTTGACAGCACGCGCACAAGCAGGGGTTAGTGGCAGAGGGAGAGGGAGAAGCAGGCTGGGGCTGGATGTGGGGCTTGATCCCACGACCCCGGGATCAAGACCTAAGCCAAAGACATGATTGAGCCACACACGCACCCCAAGAAAAAGTTACTTATTTATTTTTGAGAAAGGGGAGGGGCAAGGGAGAGAGAGAATCGTGTGTGTGTGTGTGTGTGTGTGTGTGTGTGTGTGTGTTTAAAGATTTTATCCATTCATTTGACAGAGATCACAAGTAGGCAGAGAGGCAGGCAGAGAGAGAGGAAGGGAAGCAGGCTCCCTAATGAGCAGAAAGCCCAATGCGGGGCTCCATCCCAGGACCCTCAGATCATGACCTGAGCCGAAGGCAGAGGCTTTAACCCACTGAGCCACCCAGGCGCCACGGGAGAGAGAGAATCTTCAGCAGTTACACACCCATCATGGAACCTGACCCTGGGCTCTGTCTCACTACCCTGAGATCATGACCTGAGCTGAAATCAAGAGTTGGACGCTTAACTGACTGAGTCACCCAGGTGCCCCAAGAAAAAGTCATTTGAAAAATGAGAGGCAAATGGGAAAAAAAGCTCAGGAAACTTAGATTCTTTTCCCTCTTCTGTCATTAACTACTGATATAACCTTGGTTGAGCCATTTGCCCTCTTTGGTCCCTAGTTTCTTCATCTTACATGGAAAGAATTGGATAGGTGATTGCTGATAGCTTTCTAGACCAAAGACTTTGATGAAATGACTCCTGAATTATCCTGGAGTTTGTTTTTTGAAGCCAGTGATTTTAAATGTGAGCGAAGAACTCATTCTAATATTTTGGGCCAGTGGAGGCCTTTGCCTAGGATTGGAGGGATAGATGATTGACTTGTTGGCTGGTTGTCAAATCCTTAGGGTATTAACATAAGGTAACAAATTTATTAATTGCGTGTGTTTTCTTTTTTTTTTTTTTTTTTGTTGCGTGTGTTTTCTAAAGAAAAGGTATAATGGACAGGTTGGGCCATTTTTCACAGTCATCCTACTGAGGCTGTGGACTGTATAGTCTGGATTTCCTTTCCAGGAAGAGTTGTTTATCAAAAACACTGACAGATTTTTCTACCTGAAACTAGATTGTGGAGCTAGTTTTAAAATTTTTCACATGCAGTCTTACTCTTCAGACTTAACTGAGTGCCTGTTCCATCATACTCCATTGCTAGAAACAACACTTAGAAAACATGGGATTGAGACAGTGTTGTTGAAAGCACTATTCAAAGGTCAAATTTTTAGTACACTCTTATTATTTCTTACATGGAGAGGAGGAGGAATCAAATCGAGTTCAAGTTTTTCTCTGATTATAATCTTCATTTCTTAGAATAAAGCAAGTTCATATCTGAGTCAGCAGGCATAATTATGTCGGAATAAAGTGCCCTGCTAAAGAGGTCAACCAACAGGCTGGGAAATCTATCTTGGGTTTGGTTTCTGCGACAGATCCTTGAACTCCATGTACCTACTTTCTCATCCCTAAATCAGTAAGACTCACTTACCTCACAGGGAGTTGTGGAGGGTAATATACTGCTAATTTGTTCAGTATTTCACAACAATAAATTATATCTAGGGATCTGATAAAACATTGGCAAACCCCATTTATATGAGTACTTGGAGACAAGCATAGATATAACTTACAGATAGTTCAGAAAATTTATTAAAGTTATTTTAACTTCCTGTATTATCAGACATCTTACCTTCTGTTTGCTGTATGCTTTCCAAAGAGTTTTTCCCTTGCTTTTTTTCCGTAACAGATGTGAGGTAGGTAGGGCAGATAGCGAAAGCCTGACTAGATGATAAAGGGATCAGTTCATCATGAAGACACAAGAATCCTAAATTTTACATAACTAATAATAAAACTTGAAAATAAATGAAAGAAAAAACAATGGAACTGAAATATCTATATTTATATTAACACACTTCGAAGTAACCCAAGGGTCAAAGCCATCACAAAATTAGGAAAGATTTTGGACTGAATAAAAACGATGCATGAGGGACGCCTGGGTGGCTCAGTGGGTTAAGCTGTTGCCTTCAGCTCTGGTCATGATCCCAGGGTCCTGGGATCGAGTCCCGCATCGGGCTCTCTGCTCAGCAGGGAGCTTGTTTCTCCCCTCCCCTCTCTGCCTGCCTCTCTGTCAAATTAATAAATAAAAAATCTTAAAAAAAAAAAAAAAAAAAACAATGCATGACCTTAAAATTTGTGGGATATAACTAAGCAATGCTTAAAGGGAATTTTATAGTATTAAATGCTTCAGATAAGAAAGCAGAAAGAGGGGCGCCTGGGTCACTCAGTGGGTTAAGCCTCTGCCTTTGGCTCAGGTCATGATCTCAGGGTCCTGGGATCCAGCCCTGCATTGGGCTCTCGCTCAGCAGGGAGTCAGCTCCCCTGCCCCCGCCTGCCTCTCTGCCTACTTGTGATCTCTCTCTGTCTGTCAAATAAATAAATAAAATCTTAAAAAAAAAAAGAGCAGAAAGATCTAGTCAGTGACCTACATTTCTATCTTAAGAACCTAGGAAAAAAAGAGTAAGTTAAATTCCAATTAAGCAGAAGAAAGAAAATGTTAAAGATAAAAACAGAAGGTAGTTGGTGAAGTATAAAACAAAAATAGTAGAGAAAATCAATGAAAATGAAAGTTGGGGTTTTTAAAAATTTTATTTTTAAATTTTTTAAAGATTTTATTTATTTGACAGAGAGAGACACAGTGAGGGAACACAAGCAGGGACAGTGGGAGAGGGAGAAGCAGGCTCCCTGTTGAATAGGGAGCCGGATGTGGGGCTCGATCCCAGGAGCCTGGGATCATGGCCTGTGCTGAAGGCAGACGCTTAATGACTGAGCCACCCAGGTGCCCCTGAAAGTTGGTTTTCGAAAAGATCAATAAAATTAATAAACCAAGCAGGTCTCATTGAGATCATGACCTGAGCCAAATCAAGAGTCGGACGCTCAACCAACTGAGCCACCGAGGCTCCCCAAGATTTTATTTTATTTTTTTTAAGATTTTATTTATTTATATGACAAAGGGAGGGAGAGAGACCATGAGAGAGGGGATACAAGCAGGGGGAGTCGGAGAGGGAGAAGCAGGCTCTCCGCTGAGCAGAGAGCCCAATGTGTCAATCCCAAGACACTGGGATCATGACCTGAGTGGAAGGCAGCCGCTTAAAGACTGAGCTACAGAGGCGCCCCGTCCAAGACTTTATTCTTTTTTTTTTTTTTTAAGATTTTATTTATTCATTTGATAGAGTGAGACCACGAGAGAGGGAACACAAGCAGGGGGAGCAGCAGAGGGAGAGGGCGAAGTAGGCTCTCCGCTGAGCAGGGAATCCAACGTGGGGCTCGATACCAGGACTCTGGGATCATGACCTGAGCTGAAGGCAAACGCCCAACCATTTGAGCCACCCAGGCACCCCATCAAGATTTTATTCTTAATCTCTGCACCCAAGGTGGGGTTCAAACTCAACCCTGAGATCATGAGTCACATGCTCCACCAACTGAGCCAGCCAGGCACCCCCTTTATATATATATTTTTTAAAGATTTTATTTATTTATTTGATAGACAGAGATCACACAAGTAGGCAGAGAGGCAGGCGGAGATGGGAGGGGAGAAGCAGGCTCCCTGACGAGCAGGGAGCCCGATGTGGGACTCGATCCCAGGACGCTGGGATCATGACCTGAGCCGAAGGCAGCAGCTTAACCCACTGAGCCACCCAGGCGTCCCCCCCTTTATGTTTTTAAAAGTGTTTTCCAGTTTTTTTTTTCTTCCCTTCACAGCAGACCTATGAGATAAGTAGGGCAAAGATGAACTGAACTGTTTAGTTTGACCTTTCAGTTATCAAATTGAGAGAGGACCACATCTCCTTATTCCTAGTCCTCATTTTGCTACTGTTAACAAGCTGCCCCTTCAGGAGCTTTTTTATAACAGCCTTTGGGGACAGGACTAACCAGTGCTGAATCCACCAAGGAGAAACTGTTAAAATCCTCTGCCCTTAAATTGAAGACTGGGTTAGTCTCAGTGCCCATGCAATGCTTGACACTTACCAAGCCCTCAATAAATATGGCAGAACGAGGATCAGAATTGCAATATTAATCATCCCTTTGGCATAGGATTTTTTTTTTTAAACCTTAGTGGTTTTCTTTCATTTTTTTTTTAATTTTTTTTTTAAGATTTTATTTATTTATTAGAGAGAGAGAGAGCGAGTACAGGCAGACAGAGAGGCAGGCAGAGGCAGAAGCAGGCTCCCTGCCGAGCAAGGAACCCAATGTGGGACTCAATCCCAGGACGCTGGGATCATGACCTGAGCCGAAGGCAGCCGCTTAACCAACTGAGCCACCCAGGCGTCCCTGGCATAAGATTTAAATTAGGATTGCAGTTGGAACTGGATAAAAAGATAGAAACATCTTATTTGGCTTAAGGAACACATCAGAATGCTCAGTGGAAGAGCTGGGTGGTCTGAGATTGGCTATCCCTTTTAGCCGTTAATCTGGTGGTGGCCTTTCTTTGCATTTAACGATCAATATATCTGAAGTGTAAAACACACTTTTATGATATTGTGGCATAGTAACTCACACTTAAATGTCAATAGAGACACTTGCAAAGACCTACAAGGTTCAATAATTTCTGGTGTGGGTTTGTTTCTCCTGTCATCACCCATTATGTATTTTTTTACAGCTTTTAAATTGCCACGGAGAGAAATTGGTCAGGATCGAAATAGATGGCCAAGGAGCTGCCAAGGATACCGTTGCATGGATGGGAAAAAGTTCAATACTGCCTTGATTTTATTTATCTAAATTGTAGGCTATGACTTCAGTATAATTCATGTTACTAATATACCAAGGTAATGGCAAAGCACAAAATTATGCCATATGTTGAAGGAATGCTTTTACTCCATGAAGTTTTACAGTCTGAGATATGTTTCTAACTCCAATTATATAAAAACTCCTTTTTCGTCAGCATCTATTAATCAGATTTTAGCATATTGACTTAAATTATAATAGCATCTCAACAGTTAAATTAGAGATATTTTAGAGATTTTAGTTTATGGTTATGCAAATTAATTTTTATGTCTCTTGAATGTCTTCTCTAAACTAAGGCTATGAGAGAGCATAAATTGTCTGATACAGCAGAGGCTTTTTCTTAAAATAGAGGGTTTGTTAGAATAACCTGGAGGGGTCTTGGTAACCCTTAAGGTGCTGATGTCCAGAATCTGTACAAGCTGGAGGATGCCAGATAAGCACCATGTCTTAATTTTATGGCTGTTTGAAAAATATGACTGTTATTTTAGTTGGGGGTGGATACTTCAGTTCTCCTTTAACCCTTCCATATTTTGTGAATATGCTCTGCCAGAGTGGTATGTAAAAACCCAAGATTCACAGTAACTATTCCAACGTTGCTACAACCCATTTTTCTTAAGATTTATTTATGATGAAATTGCAAGTTCTTCATGAAAGGTGACTGGATCTACTAGTTCATGCTGTATTCCATTTAATTAAGAGAGGAGTGGGTGTGAGAGTAATATCCACCTGGGAATGTGGTGCCTTAAGAGGAGTTCAGTACATTACAAGGACAGAGTTGTTGGAAAGCACCATCTGGAAGACATTTGCCCATAGTGGTGCCAAATTCTACTTTCTCATAAATCTTGGAACAATTGCATATCTAACCTTGCCCAGTGATGGGTTTAGGTGTGGCCTAACTAAATTTAAAGAGGACTGACACTTGAGAGAAGAAATTCAGTAGATTTTAATAAAGGAAGAAAAAATACCATGTAAAATTATTTTGTGGGATTGTGATCTTGTAATGAGATATCAAGAATTTGTGTGTTACTTACAAATATGCCAGTGAACCAGACTGATAACTTTAAGCAGTTCTGAGAATTGCTATAGTACACATTCATTTATATTTTTTTAATGGTGATCAGAGCTTGGAGGAGAGTACAGCTGAGTAAAATTTATAAGGCAGCCTTTGTCTCTATTTATAATGTATATGTTTTAATCTAAAAGAACAAAAGGCCCTTTACTCCCTTGCTCACTGGAACAGGAGGTTTAGATAATCAACAAACAGGATACTTTGCCCCAGAATAATTCTGTGACTGGATGAGGCAGTGCCTTGGCCTGATTTTTAAAGATTCACAAACTGGAGTTGCGCTAGCCAAACGGAGAGCAGTTCCTCTCTCCACACTCCTTTCTATTAATAAAGTTTGTGTTGTCTATATGTGGCTTGTTAATGATAGGGGTGTTAACGACCACAGTTAATCTTCCTCCTCAACTCTTTCCTAATCCAGTCTCTTAAATAGACATTTAAAAAGCTTTTAACTCCTCTTGAATTGGGTGCTCATGGGCTTTTGGTGGAGGTGGAGTGATAGTTATCAGCCCATTTAACAAAACCTGAGACAGCCAGGACAGCTGTAATGTGTATCTCTATGCTGTGTTTTTGTTAAAATGCCACATGGCTAATACTTTGGAAATCATAAATCTAGTGGAAGAAAACATCTTTATAGAGGGTATTTTAGTTTTATGCTGAATGTGTTACAAACTTAAAATCATTGGTGCTTCTAGACCCATAAAAAACAAAGAATACAGACCAGATTAAAACGGTTCTGTAAATTTGGTTTCTTTTCATCTGTTTTATTTATTACAATAAGGGTATATAGAGGATGCCTTGAAGACAGTGCTGCAGCTGACAATCTAATCTTCACTTAAGACACTAACTTTACCCAAAAGCCCTTTGGGCAGAAATGGGAATTTCTCAAGCCTGGGCCAACTAAAGTCACCCATCAGCAGCATATTTAATTAATACATGTGATACGGAGCTTTGCATATGCCCTCACTCCTTTCCCCTCTTTCTGGAGTCTTTCTTTCTGGAGAATTTTACATTCTTATTGGGCTTACAGATTTTATATTGGAACTCTATAATAGGGGTGTCTTGTTGGCTCAGTCGGTAGAGCATGAGACTCTTGATCTTGGGGTTGTAAGTTTGAGCCCCACGTTGGGTATAGAGATTATGTATGTACATATAAAACTTTGGGGTGGGGGAAGAAAAAAGGAACTCTAAAATGAAGAGAGAGCTCACTGATTATGTGTTTTGACATTTGGTCTGACTGCCACCTCCAGACAGTTCAGTGGGTGGTTCAGTGAGGCAGTTTACCATTTGGTTCTTCATTACTTTTTTAAAAATACAAAGCAAGCTCAGAAAAAGATTTAGAATTATGTTGTATATATACTTTTGCTCGTAAGTAGTGATGAAAATAAAATGTGCTACACCAAGATCTAAGAAAAGCCATCAAGACAGCTGGCATTGCCAAGTAGTGACTGGAGGGACTAGAGCAGAGCCTGAGCTGGACAAACAGAACCTAGAAACCCTATGTGGGCGATTCTGTGAATCCAGGATTGATAAATGGAAATAGCTAACTATTCCCTCTGTTCTGGATTGCCCCAGTTTTCTCTAATGGCTTCTCTAACTTCTGGGGACTTAGAGTTTCTTACGTATATTTTTTTAAACCCTTATAACGAATGGAGTTTTTTGGTCCTCCTCTTTCTGCTTCAGTTCCTCACCTCTTCCTTTTTTTTCTTTTCCTGGAAGATTTATCTGTTAAAGAAGTCCGTCATCGACTTGGAATGTGGGTTCTGCCTGTGCCTGACCACAAAGCTCTTTGATGTTTTTCCAAGGCTGACTTCTCACCAGGTCCCTGGTTTAGGGGATTTTTGCCCAGCACTCAGAGGCCTGTAAGGTGAATTTGCCTTGTGTCGTTTATATGAACGTTTGGTGGGGCCTGCTCTTTTCTCATGTCCTGATGGGCAGTTAAATTGCTGGAATCTATGTGTAGTTGTTGATGCCTTTACAGAGACACAGTTACTCTGTGTCATTACAAAAGGGCTGAGAGCTGTTATGTCTGAAAGACTCTAGAAACCTGAGAAGCTGCTCACCCCTTCCTATGGAGATTTCCACAAGGATGGGGTTGCACTCAGAAGCTCATCCTCTCTTCCTTCGTCATGGTATCGGGATTCTACCTTAATCACTCCATCATCCTGCCAGCCATGCCTCATTTCTCACTCGAATGCTCCCTCCTCTCAAGCTCAGCATGAACCACCAGTCTTGATGCTTTATCTGGTACAGGCTCTAGCCCTTAAATTGTCCGTCTGGCTTTGTGTTTCATTTGACCCTAATACACTGGGTCGCAATGTCTAAAAGAAAATTATGTCCCCTCCGATGTCTGAGTGCATTTCTCATTTCTTACTCCTGCTCCTGAGCAGATCTGTAACTTCAAGGTTAAGATAAGACACATTCCATCAGAACTATGTCGTCATCCTTGCCAGCTTCTGATCTGTGACTGTCCCAGAGATTTACAAGACAGTTGCGTGCCATTCTTTACAGAATATTATGGTTGGACTCTGACTCCTGGCATCAAGCCCAATTTGATTTGTCAGCTGTTACAAAACCCATTTCCCAAAGAGAAAGGGACCTTAGCCGAATGCCCGAGGCAGTTCTTGAAGAGGGGAAAGGAGGAAATTGATCTGACATTATTTCCGGATGTTTTAGGAAGGGGGTAGACACCAGAGTATTTTTGTCCTTTTCCTTGTTGATTTCACTTTTTTTTTCCTGAAAGGTTTCACTAAAATAATAATGTTGCTGTCATTTTTTCCTTTATCTCTTCACAGAATTACTGTTAGTCTTTTCATATTGCCATTTCCAGTGCTTTTCTGAGTGTTAGGGAGTAAGAAGTATTTTACCCTAAAGAGAGAATGTACCTTATTCTCCGAAGCTTTATTAGTTTACCCGTACCCGTACCTAGTTAACGAAGATATTCCCCCTTCTTTCTTGCTGTCTACTAACATTTTGAGCTGCAGGTGATAGGGTTTACCGGCTTAGGAATTTGGAAGGTCACATATTTCCTGCTGCTGTTGAATTTGGCCCTATATTTTTGCAAGAGCTTCTCTTTGGGGGACTTACAAGCTCTTTGGTCTCTATTTAAACTCACTGTTTCCCTAGGAGGTAGGCAGTGGGGATTTGGCCCATTTTAGTGATTCTGAGGTTAGATCTCAAATTATTTACTCAAGATCATACATGGCAAGTTGATCACACAGTGAGAACCCTGATCTAATTCCTTTGGCATTGTTTTTATATCCCTTAACTACAAAAGTATTAAAACGTTAGGAAGAGTCCAAAAAGGCCATTTTACCCAGAGATTTTTCTGACAAGTGTATTCAAATTTGAGGAAATCTTCTGTAGTTAAAAACTGTCTACTCTCATACCCTATAATTTCTTCTGTTTGATAACTAAAATAGTCACTGTTCTCCACCTTTTCCTCATTTGGGGTCTTTGCTTTTGATTGTCCCTTTTTCTTACTCTCCTATGACAGCTGCCTAAAGCTGTCTAAAGACCAGAATCCTAAAGCAGAGGGAAGGCTTTGGAGCTCTCCAAAATGATCTTTAGGGCCAGGAGAAAAGAAACTTTATGGGACTGCAAGTCTCTAAGTAGCTCTCTTCTTTATCGCATTCCTCCTTTTTTCAAGTATTAGGGATTATTGATATATGGAGCTTTAAATTATTATATAGTAAGGCTTTGGGTGGGTAGTAATTATTTAAAAATTTGTTTCATAACATTACAATAACAACTAATGAATAGTGGTTTTGGTTTTTTTTTTTACATTTTATTTATTTGAGAGAGCAGAGAGTAGTAGCAGGAAGAAGGGGCAGGTAGTAAAGGGAGAGACAGAAGCAGACTTCCCTCTGAGCAAGGGAGCCCTATGCAGGGCTTGATCCCAGGACTCTGAGATCATGACCTGAGCCGAAGGCAGATGCTTAACTGAGTGAGCCACCCAGGCACCCCGAAAAGTGTTTTGTTTTTTTTTTTTAAGATTTTATTTGTTTATTTGACAGGCAAAGATCACAAGTAGGCAGAGAGGCAGGCAGAGAAAGAGGGAGAGGCAGGCTCCCCGCTGAGCAGAGAGCCCTATGCTGGACTTGATCCCAGGACTCTGAGATCATGACCTGAGCCGAAGGCAGAGGATTAACCCACTGAGCCACCCAGGCGCCCCACAAAGTGTTTTTTGTTTAGATTTTATTTATTTGACAGAGATCACAAGTAGGCAGAAAGGCAGGCGGGGGGGGGGGAGCCAGGCCCCCTGCTGAGCAGAGAGCCCCAGGAGGGGCTCCATCCCAGGACCCTGGGACTATGACCCGAGCCACCGAATGCCAAGGCTTAACCCACTGAGCCACTCAGGCACCCCCCCAAAAGTGGTTTTAATAAAACA
>ML103744.1:0-15908 GCA_003697995.1 Taxidea taxus jeffersonii | reverse complement strand
CCCCCCCCCCTTAGTCTAGTACTGCTGCCAGTTGCCATGGCAACGGGCTGGGACAGCTGCGCAGTGGCTCCCAGGCAGCTGGGTGGGGGCGGGGGAGCTGCCAGCCCGCCAAGCCCCAGACCTGGGAGGGGAGGCCCCTCCTGTTAGCCCAGAGGGAAAGAAAGAACTGGGGCGATCCGGTAGGTAAAGGAGGGAACCCCCATCCATCTTCTACCTTTGGGGCTCCTCTTCTGCATGAAGGTATAAAGGGAGATTTTCCTCTTTCCTCCCTCAAACTGAAGAACACATATGTAAATCCTTGTTTTTCCTCGTGAGGCAGGGGAAGCCATAGCCACAATGCTTAACTGCATGCATCTAACCCGGGGCTGGTTTTAACCCCAGCGCTCTGACCTAAACTGCTCAGCTCCCGGAAATTCCAAGGTGAGTGGGGGTGGGGGTGGGGTATTCTCCCTGGAATATGACATTTCCTGTCTCTGGTGAGATCGGAGGCTGTTTGTATTTTAAATAAATAAGATTTTTTTTTCCTTGAAGCTTAGGACTCTCTTCTAAATTCATGGGAAAATTATTTTGAAACTCCTGTTTACATTCTCCCCCTCTACCCCCTCTTCTGAATAAAGTACTTTAGTAAAAACTTAAGTTTTTTTTACAGGGGAGTAATGGGTACAGACAGTTTTTTGGGTAGGCAGACCTATTTATTGCTAATAGGTTCTGGAGATATGGTTTCCAACTAGATGTTCTTGGAATAATTCCTTAAATTTTGCTAACTTGAAGTAAATTGATAAATGCAACTTTTTATGTTCCTTGAACACAATTCTGAGATTAGTGGCCTTCCCTGTTCCTGGGAGTCGTCTTATAGTCAGGATGGAAATATTTTTATAGAGTGCTGAAAAAAAGTCTTTTAAGATTACGGAAGAATAAAAATGGAGTTCAGCTAAGAAAACAGTTCTGCTACTCTATAATCCATACTGTAGGCACCATTTAACTTGGTTAAAGAATTCTTAAAAGTGATTATGGAACAACAATGTGGGAATTTTAAAAACTAGATCTGTGTTGAGTACCCCCTGGTTGTGCATATTTCTGAGCTTAACTCAATTTCCATTTGTGTTGCTTTGCTTCAGCTTTCCTTGGGCCTATGAATGGTTCCTCTGTGTTTTGAGGCTTCGTGTTGATGTGAGTTTGGGGCCAGACTTCTTTTTCCTCCTCTTCTTCCTTTGGCCCAAAGTCAACTCCAGTTTAGAGAGGTACCTCCTTAACCATTTGGATTAGTTGAACCATGAGAATTACTGAATTTTTTTAGTTTTTGGACTGAAAATACTTGTTGTTGTTCTTGCCTCTCTACCATCCCTAAGTGAAAAAAAAAGGCTTCATGTATCTGAGATGCCAGCCTTGCTTTTGTGAACTGATGGACGCTCTAGGGACAAATTCAATTTGTTTGAGGGAAAGATATACCAAGTCACTGAATACAGTGGAGAAAGATGCCTGAGCAGGCCTTTTTGTGCTGCCAAGAGACTAGTCAAGATCCTCAAAGCAGGGAAAGGTTACATTTTGGGGCATTTCTTTTTTCATTTTTATGAAGAACTTTATTCTCCTTAAAGGTAAGGTTTTAATTCTGTCACTGTTCTTTTAACTGGTGGTTTTCTGCATTTCTTTGAGATCCTGGCTTGTTAACAGTTATAGAAGTACCCACGAGTAACATACCACACCACTTGTCTTTTGGAATCTGAAATTAGAGGAGTTAGTTGTGTGTATAATAATGATTTTGGTCTTGTGAGCTGAAGAAAAAGTTGTTTTGGGGAAAGTGGGGATTGACCATTTTCTCCTTATATTCTTAGGAACCATCTATAGAATGCTTCAAGACCCAGAGAAGGGTACATGGCAACTTTGTGTTATTCCCCCCCTGCATTCCATCAAGAAAAGACAAAGTTTTAACTCCTTGCATGGATTTCGATCATTTTGTCCTTCCTCTTTGCAGGAACCCGGTGGCCTTAGTCCTTCAGGTGGAACAGCGTGCAACATGGGAAAGAAAACCAAGCGGACAGCTGACAGTTCTTCTTCAGAGGATGAGGAAGAGTATGTCGTCGAGAAGGTGCTAGACAGGCGTGTAGTTAAGGGGCAAGTGGAATATCTACTGAAGTGGAAAGGCTTTTCTGAGTAAGTGACTTCTTTAGGCCTTAGAACTCTACAGAGGTGGACACTTTTGGTTTCCTTCCCCATGAGCCACTGCCATCTTCGTCTTTTTCTCTCCTCGCCTGCACTCCTAAGAGTCAGAAGACACAGCAATAAACTAAATAGAGTCTCTCCCTTCGAGCTGGTGTTCTAATGATAATGCTTTTGAGAGACAGTATAATGAATTGGTTAGGTGCCTAGACGAGGAGCCAGATTGCTTATGTCCAGATTCTTGTTCCACCACTTATGAGCTGGGTGACCTTAGTTTAGTTCCTTAATCTTTTCCCTCAATAAAATAGGAAGAGGAAATAGTACTTGTCTTAGAGATGTTGGGTCTATGTAGAGACTGACAGGTAAGCTCAGTGTAAATATAAACTATTATTAGGGCACCTGGCTGGCCCAGTTGGTACAGCATGTGACTTGATCTCAGGATTGTGAGTTCAAAAATATAAACTGTTAATTTTTTTTTGGATATAACTAAACTAAAATATATACATTGAAGCAGAAGTCATCCATTCCATAGCCCATAGCTTTCCAGAATGATCCTCGGATCTCACAAGTGACCTAGAGTGAAGGACTCCTTTTAATGAGAAACTTAAATCTGAGGCCACATTTTTTCACTCCCAATATTTATTTTTTTAATTTCAAATCTACAGCTCAGGCAAAAGAAATTGAACACTCAGATACACACCACCTAGCTTCTGCAATTAATATGTTAATAAAATCTGTCTGGCTTTTTGTTTTTTTGAAGATCTTAAAACCCCCCCCTTTCTTTTTTTTTTTTTTTGGTCAATGAGTTTTAAGAACGATACTGAAGTATTGACTAGAATGTCTGTTAGGAAGTAACTGGCTTTAAGCTGAAGTGCTAAAGGTGATTATTCTTTTTCCTTGGAATAAACACAACTAGACACATTGAAGCACAGAGGAGGTAGCTTGAAAGGTGAAATATGTGTAATTGTTAGACATTTTGCTTCAGTTTTTGATTAATTCTCTTCCTCGGCATGCCTGGTGACAAAGAATGGATTTTCCAGAACCCAGTGCACTGGTAGGAACTGGTGCAAGCTTCTTGGAGTGGCTGTGGAATAGAAATATAATGCAAGGCACATGGGAATTCTATGTTTCTGGTGGCCACATTAAAGAAATTTTAATAATTTATCTAACAGTGTATCAAAATGCTTTTTCAACATTAATCAATATAAAAATTAAGATATTTTACATTACTTTTTTCACGCTGAGTCTTAAAAATCTCGTGTATTTTACATTTTATAGCACATCTCAGTTCAGACTCGTCACCTTTCAAGTGTTCTGTTAGCCACATGTGGCTAGTGGTTAGCATATTGAACATCACAGCTTTAACATGTAGGACTTATATGTACTAAAAGGTTCAGATTTTGACAGTACCTTTGGACAAAGGTCTGAATCAGGAGCCTTTGGAACCTACCTAAGGTTATTTTATTACAGAAGTCAGCATTTCTCATTTGGAGCACTTTTGGCATTTTAGGTGGGACAGTGTATGCACTACAGATCTCTAGCACAGAGAGCGTGAAATGTGGGTAGCACAGCAATCAGTATGCCCTCCATATTTCTTTCTTTCTTTTTTTTTTTTTTTTTTTTTTTGTCAGAGAGAGCGTGCACAGGCAGAGAGATTGGCAGGCAGAGGCAGAGGGAGAAGCAGGCTCCCCGCTGAGCAAGGAGCCCGATGTGGGACTCGATCCCAGGACGCTGGGATCATGACCTGAGCTGAAGGCAGCTGCTTAACCAACTGAGCCACCCAGGCGTCCCTGCCCTCCATATTTCTGAAGAGGAATGGTATCACCACATCCTTTAGAGTTGAGAAATTACGAGTTTGAGAGACCTAGAAATAGGAAATAAAATAACATTGAAAGATTTTAAGGGTGTTTATTGAGCCCATTGAATCACCATTGGAAGTTGTTGGTCATGTCAAAGGTTCTTGAGACTGTATCTGTATTTGAGTTACTGGTAACTTACATAGATTAAAGAGGGAAAGGAAGTTTGAGGTGGATGAATTAAAGCACCTGTCCTTAACTTTCTCAGAAGTGCCCAGGATTTCATTAAAAGACTAAAACAAATTTTGCCCTGTTAGCATTAGCAAAAATTTGAATTTTAGTAGGAACTAAGTTCCTACTACTTGTTGGGCAGTGGTCAGATTCTTCTACCTCATGCGTTTTCTTTCACTCTCATAACAGTCTTTAGAGGTATTTTCAGTTTACAGATGAAGTTAGCGAAGCTCTTTGCCGAAGATGGCATAACTGGTAAGTGCTGGCACAAGGATCTAGTATCAGATTTCTTTGGCCCTAATGCCTAGGCTCTTTTTGAATTATACCATGTTGTCTTTTGGGTGAAAATTGGTTGTTGCAGAAGCAGCAATACCAATATGGTAGGAAAAGAAAGAATCCCATTATAGGACTGTCTTTCCTTGCTATCCATAGAGATTCGCTCCTCTCCCTCCATGTCTGCTTGCTTGTGTTCAGTGTTGACACACCTCTTGCTTTTGGTGTCTTACTTTCTTTTGGTATCCAGAAGAAACTATGTGGTTTGTGGACTTGGGGGAAAGTTACTGTATGAGGTGGGGGTTTTGTGGGGTTTTTTGCCTTTTGCTGAAAGAAGAGCTATGAAGGAGAGGCTTTTCTAGTTTTAGCTCAAATGATTTTGAAACAAATCTTGTCTCATTCTCAATCTCTTTGCAGAAAGTTTTAAATCTAGAGTAAATACCATATTTTCCCATTATTCTCTTTCTTATTTGAGTCTAGTTATGGTGTGTGTTCAAACCAGGCCCATCTAAAGATACCTTATTTGAAAACCAAAATAAAATATTTTAAATGGATAGTACATACATTAAATGATTTTTACCCAGGTCAATGAAAGGATTGTAGAAACTGTTTCTATGATATATTTCCAGGTATACTTTAATATAAACTAGTCCTTACTATTTAACCGAAAGAACTTCTGCCACTGGCTAGAAGTGAAGAGGATGCCTGGTCTGGTATTTCCCATGGAGGTACATCTCATGATTTGATTCCATAAGCTTATGATGTAGTTGGTAGTTTGGTTTTCCGAAACCCCTGCCGGGAATAGAAAACAACTTTGTGAATAATAACTTTTTCTCATAATAGGACTCCCTTGATTCAAGTTTAGTTAGATTCAGTTATTCAGGGGGGTTTAAAATTAATATAAATATATTAATATTTGTTTTTTGTTAATGTAAAAATGTGTTTTGACTTCCTGGTAACAGTAGACTTGAATCCACAACATAGAATTAGTGTACTCCAATCCCACTTCTGAGTCTTCTTCTTACTGTTCACCTATATTCTAATGATTTAAGCCCTTACACTACCTTTTTTCTTAATAAAAATCTTGTAGTACTTCCAATCTTATAATTATTTATTGACATTTGTTCAAAATGTAAGTAACATGTTAAAGATAGTGTAAACTGGGGATGCATGCTTTGTTACATTCTCTCAGGATTTGCATAGAAGATTGTATGAAATACTATTTTATAAAGCAGAATTCATATTTTGAGTTTTAAAACACTTTTTTGAGGTATAATTTAGATACTATAAAATTCATTCATTGAAAGTATATAATTCAGTGAATTGTAGTAATTAAATTCATAGAGTTGTCAGCCATTACCACACTCCAGTTTAAGGATTCCCCAGATTCCCTTGAGCTCATTTATAGTTAATCTCAATCCCACATTTTGTCTCTAAATGTGTCTTTCCTACATTTCATGTAAATGGAACCAGACAATATATAGTCTTTTGTATCTGGTTTCTTAGCATATTATTTTTGAGGTTCTTTCATCTTGTGGCATGTATTAATTAGTATTGTGTACCTTTTGTTGCTGAATAGTATTCTCCTTTATAGATTTACCACATTTATTCATCCATTCACAGGTTGATGGACATTTGAATTGTTTTCTGTCTTTGGCTATTGTAATGCTGCTACAAGAAATTGCAAGTTTCTTTGTGGATATATTTTTTTATTTCTCTTATCAAGATTCCTAGGATCAAATTTGTTATCTCTTTTAAGTGTAGGGTTTTTTTGTTTTTTGTTTCATTTTGCCTACTTCTTTAAAAGAAAGCACTGGATTTTTTTCCTCTCCTCATTCTTTTCCTTTTTTTTTTTTTTTTTCTATTCTTCGTGCCCAGGGAACACAATACTTGGGAACCTGAGAAAAATTTGGATTGCCCTGAGCTAATTTCTGAGTTTATGAAAAAGTATAAGAAGATGAAGGAGGGTGAAAACAACAAACCCAGGGAGAAGTCAGAAAGTAACAAGAGGAAATCCAATTTCTCGAACAATGCTGATGATATCAAATCCAAAAAAAAGAGAGAGGTAAGCTTCTTTCCCCCCCCTTTTCCCACAAACAATTGTTTTTGCCTCTTGCTGGACCCCCCCTTACTCTCCAAGTGGTATGTTGGTGGTTTCTGTTCTAATGATGGCCTGTAAGGTAAATTGTTGAACAAAAGGGCTTCCAGGGAGGTGTGTTGATTAACTATAGCGCCCCCTCCTGGCTGAATGAGAAATGTACTGTATATTTCACTGAATTGTATTAAAGTGGCAAAATTAAGACCCTGTAAAACAGCAGCTACTTCCTATCTTCTCCATAAATAGGTAGCTAAGTTATCTTAGCAAGGGAGGGACTTGGTGAAGTTTTTAAGGGTAGAAAATGGTTTTAAAAAGTTTAGTACTTGGAGCACCTGGGTGGCTCAGTGGGTTAAGCCTCAAATACATACATAAAATCTTTATAAAAAAAAGTTTACTAAGTCTTTCTTCCTTTTATTTCAAAGATAGCACTTATTTTCAAGCTTTTATATTCCCTTCCTTTTTTAAATTGATGTGAAATTCACATAACACACAATTAACCATTTTATTTTTTATTTTTTAAAAGATTTATTAGAGGGGTGCCTGGGTGGCTCAGTGGGTTAAAGCCTCTGCCTTCAGCTCAAGTCATGATCCCAGGTCCTGGGATCAAGCCCTGCATTGGGCTCTCTGCTCAGCTGGAAGCCTGTTTCTCCCTCTCTCTCTCTCTCTCTGCCTCTCTGCTACTTGTGATCTCTGTCAAATAAATAAATAAAATCTTAAAAAAAAGAAGATTTATTACAGAGCACGTGTGCAAGTTATTGGGGAAGGGCAGAAGGGGACGGGATAGAGTCACAAGCAGACTCCACCCCAACACAGAGCCCAATGAGGGGTTTGATCTCAAGACCCTGAGATCACAACCTGAGCCAAAACCAAGAGTCGGATGCTCAACTGACTGTGCCACCGAGGTGCCCCACAATTAACCATTTTAAAGCATACGCTCAGTGGCATGTGTATTCTCTTTTGATTCTATTATTTCTGCATTTTCCAAATAAATTAATTTTCTTCTTCCTTTTGAATCTTTTTATTCTGCAGTTTGGAAAGTATGAAATTTTGGTTTGATGTAGTTGCTTTAGTTCTTCTGATCTTTAATTCTCAAGTAACTTGTATAAGCACTGTTCTTGCCTTTCTTTTTTCATTTGTATCTTTTCCATCTTTGTACACACACAGACACATACACTCCCCCTACCAGCTTCTGTTCCTTTCATTTATTTCAAGGTCATGAAGCCTTTTGTGGTGAAGCATGTATCATACCCTTAACGCCTAATAAAATAAAAGCATAAGTCCACTTCTGAATCTTCTAGCATCACTGTCATAAGCATCTCTATTTATCTTCATTTTACTTGATATCCATCTTTCTAGAACATTCGTTCTCAGCCCTGGCTACACATTAGAGTCATCAGGGTAGGGTGGGGGGATTTTAAAAAAGACCCAGTACCCAAGATTCACCCCAGACTAGTTAAATTCAGATTTCTGTGAGTTGGAACCAGGCACAGAATTTTAAAAGACTTACACAAGTGATAGAATGGGAGATCAGTGTTCCAAAAAGAATTGAAGTAAGAGTGAAAGATTGAAGGCTGCAGGTGGAAGTGGACTCTAGGTTTGTGTCTGTCTGTTTCCCTGATTAATTTTATTTTTTACAACCTTATTTTTAAAACCACTCTATTCTGGTGAGGTATGTATATCATTATGACATAGCGTACTGATAAGGAATTTGAGATTGCCTTCTCTAAGGAGCTAAGACTTGGTTCTTTCTATTTTCTTTTTTATTAGTCCTTTGTATTCTGGCTTTTGTCATTTGATTCATTTTCTAACTAAGAGACCAAAAAACAGCACAGCAGAAGACTTGTGACTAGCCAATTGTGACATACAGTGTATATTTCCTCAACCTAAGGTTTCTGTCCTTTCAAAAAGGAGCAGTCTGGCTTTAGACCTACTAGCCAACATAGAGAGTTTCATTCCTAGGCCAGGTTCTGATGCTGCTGACCTTGAAAACAACCCCCACACGCCCTTTGTAATGTTCACCTGGGGCCCCTGGCAGCATTCTTAGCAGTGCTGGCGGCTGTCAGGTAGGTAGGTAGCCGGGAAGATAGGTGATTGTATGTTTTAAAGGTACAGGAGGGGATTGCGTTTCTTTAGACCACTGCAGAAGAAATTTGTTAGTCGGCATTATGCCTGATTTAAGATTACTGCCTGTGTGATGATTTTAGCATTTTCCTCGCCTCGGCTCCTTTTCGGCAGCTTGAACATTTTTCTTCCCTTCCCTCTCTATGTGGCAAACTGTTTTCAGCTGCCAGCTATGATTTACGACTCAGTTCGTGCGCCAGCATTCCAGCTGTGAGCAGCTGTGTGCACATCTGGGAACCTCCTCCCCTTAAGCGCCCCCAAAAGAGGCTGTGTTTTTGAGTCAGTATCTCCCCTGATCCATGGATGGAATTTCCTTCCCAGTGTGGGTTCTGGTATCTTTGGGGACCACCTGGACCCTGAATACTTTGTATCTTTCAGAAAAAAGCAGGGTGAATGTCAGATCAAAGAGATTTTATTATGAAAATCAGATATTGGAGATTTAATTCATTTGGGCAGTCTTACTAAATCTTTTTTATATGTTGCCACTAGATAAGTATGTTCCATAATAAGGTTTTTAAAATTACCTGGTTTGTTTAAAATGTCACTGTTTTGCGCTTAGCAGTGCCAGCACAGCTGAATCGGACTCTGCTCCTTGTCTCAGTGGCATTGCATTTTGAATAATCTTCAAGAAAATTGCCAGTTTGTTTTAAATCACTGTCCAGTTCTGTTCTGTAATGCTAACAACTCATCCACATCAGGAGGGGATAGGCACAGACCAGGGCCTCTTCTCCCAAGCGTGTGGGTATTATAGTATGTGAGTTCTGAAAGAAATTTGCTGTTTTCTGGTATTGCCTTGAATGATTCTTACCTCTGTTCTTTCATCAGTATAGACGGCTGGCTGTGTGAAAAGAAGTATTAGAAATATTGGTCAGTGTTAAGGTAAATTAAATGTCTAAAAAATTAAGATTGAGAGGTGGTATATTTGAAGTTTGTAAAATGAAAGAGGGTTTAGTTCAGGTAAGGATGGACTTTATTATCTCAGAAGCAACAGTTTAGGGGTATCAATTCATAATATCAAGGAGATTAGAGAGTTAGACATAAGAGAGTTAAGAGTTCTTAGACGATGCCTCCAGAATATCTTAAGGGCTATGAACGAGTTTTAAGGGCTGCTTCTAATCCTTGAAGGAGTATGGAAGAACAATTGCACCTTCTTATAAAATATTTCTTGGCATCACTGTCACTGGCTGGCCCACTGCTGTATTTCTTAAGTTCTAAGAATTCTTTGAATTGGTGACAAAAATGAACTTAGATTGTGCTTTGTTGAACTGAGAAATGGGTTTTTTGTTTTGTTTAGTTTTGTTTTTTACTCTAAGCTGTAACGTTTCTTTATCTTCTGTTTATAGCAGAGCAATGATATCGCTCGGGGCTTTGAGAGAGGACTGGAACCAGAAAAGATCATTGGGGCGACAGATTCCTGTGGTGATTTAATGTTCCTAATGAAATGGTGAGAGAGATTGGGCCTCACTGTACAGTTGTCTTCTTTGCTGGTGGCTTGAATTTGTATGGAAGATAGGGAGGGAAGATGGAGTATTCCCCAACTAAGAATTTTGATTATCAAGGATCTTCGGCTGATATTACCTGTTAGCATTAATAGAGATAATGGTGGGAAGTGGATTTAAGACATTCTCAGGCTTTGGTGTTAAGCCAAATTATTTTAGCCCCAGTACCTAAGATAGTTTTGAGGTAGGAAACATATGGACATGACCTAACCATTTATTTACACAGTTCTGAATCATTTACCATCAGACCATGAGCCTGTGGCCATAAGATAGGAGTTGAGTGAGGCTTTCTGCCATCACTGAGGATCAGAACAACTGAAAAACATCTAAAAGAGAAGAATAATCTCAACAAAAAGCATTAAGATTAATATTAGCGGAAGTGTAAGTTATTTCATCCGGTGGAGGAGGCGTCTCTTAGAGCAAAGCGTAGTTACTTCCCCTCAATTGGGCCCTCACTGCCTCTCTGTTTTCAAGTGTTCTGGGCTTGTGATTTAAATTTGGTCTCTCTATGGCTTCATGCTACATTGCCACTAAGGAAGCTAATTTACCTTAAAGTTGTAGAATCAAAAGGTTTAATATTTTATCTGATCGAAATTTTGCTGGTAAATTACCCAGAAGCCTTGATTTGAAGAATCATTATACTCTGTCAGAAGTAAGGAGCTGTACTGACTTTTTCCCACTCAGCCATATGTGTTACTTATGATTTACATTCACATACTAACTAGCTTTTTTTCCCACCACAGTCCAAATTTGAGTGTCTGCTCTGAGCTGTGTGTTTTCCCCTCCTCCTCACTCATAATACTGCCTCTATGAATTAAACGTCTCAGTTTTCTCAGAAGGGAGGTAGTTGTCTTTGCTCAAATCTCAGTGGAATTTTAATTTAAAATACTTTTTTTTTCTCAATTTGGAATACTGGTTAAGGGACTTGCTAGATTTTTTTTGTTATATATGGTAGTAGAGCCTTTGTAATTTGGATAATTGAAATTTGCAGCTAATTCCTACATTTCACTTTAGTGACTAGATTTTACATTCTCTCTTATTTTCCCATATGTTTATACTGTTGTAGACTTGAGTTTCTGTTTTCTTATTATTCCAATCCATAGTTCTCACCAAAAGGATAATGAGTGTTTAAAAGGCCACAAGGTGAGGAAGGTTAAGACCCTTTCACTCAGATGATCCGGAAACTGGATTGATCATTCTGTGCATAATCAGTAGGACTGAGTGTAGGTTTGATTGTGTTCACTCAATACGTACAAATCAAAATTACAGGAGTAAATTTATATAACTTCATTTTCAGCCTTTTTTAAAATTTTTTTTATAAACATATAATGAATTATTAGCCCCAGGGGTACACGTCTGTGAATCACCAGGTTTACACACTTCACAGCCCTCACCATAGCACATACCCTCCCCAATGTCCATTACCCCACCACACTCTTCCTACACCCCTCAGTTTTCAGCCTTTTGATTAAGCCTGCCATGTTTTCCATCTAAGTTCTAGCTGAAGACTTCTGGTTCTGTCTGATGTGGTAGTTAAATGATACTCACTATAACTTAATTCACTTGAATTTCTCCTAGAAAATATTGAGCTGTTAGGGTCCTTCTCACCTTGAAATCAAGACGGTTAAACTCATATAACAATATAAACCTTGGTTTAGATAGATTCTCTCTCACTTCCTCTCCTTCTAAGTCTCATATTTTCTCTCTCCAGGAAAGACACAGATGAAGCAGACCTGGTTCTTGCAAAAGAAGCGAATGTCAAATGTCCACAGATTGTGATAGCATTTTATGAAGAGAGACTGACGTGGCATGCATATCCGGAGGATGCAGAAAACAAAGAGAAAGAAACAGCAAAGAGCTAAAGGAGGGGGTGGTCTCTGTCATTTCTCTTTGTATATAATACATTCACCTCCCTGCCTCCTCTCCCTTCTACCCACCCCCTTCTATCCTAAACACATCCATAAAAAATGTGCTTATCACTGTGCTCCACAGGAGAAATGTTGGTATTGGTTCTCTTGTAACATAACTGATGGTCTGATTCATGATAAGTGTCTCTCTGTGAAGACCAGGCATTTACATACTGTGTGTAATTCCCACAATATTTTCCTTTGCCCTCATCTCTTCCTTCTGCTTCCCTGTGACCTCAAGATGAGTTTTAACTTTTTAATCACCTTAGAGTCTTGATCTTTTCAGGGTTGGTTGCATTTTAGACTGGGGGATTTTGTTATAATGATGATGAGTTTTGGTTTCTTGCTTTGGTTCTTAGAACATGTTGATGACCAGCTAGCTTTTGTTTTGAGATGTTGGGGTGGAAAAGATGTTCCCATCTTTTTTAAAAAGCCAATAGCAACTGCCTACCTGTTGGGGCTTTCCCAACCTCTTTCAGCTCTACCCAGTAGAATACAGGGTTCCTGGTGTGGTCGTCTGGGCCACCCTCTGCTGTTCATCCCCACTCATCCTCCCAGAATAGCTCCATTCCTTGGAGGACTTGAAATGTTACACTCAAATTTGTCAAGACACTCTTAGCCCCAGGACTTTTGGCCTTGTTTCATAGCAATCCCCGATTCTGCTTCTGCAAGGTGGTGTAGTCTGTCATAAAATGACAAGTTATGAACTGTGGAGATTTTTAGCTATTCGTACACGAGGATGATGGGGTAGGATACAGTTGTCTTTATGATCACCTTTGGTATATATGTATTTTTTCCTCCATCCCTCACATTTGGACTGTATATTTATGTAGGTGTGAGTGACTGCCTGGTGCTTGCTTGTGCCAAGGTGCTAGGCACCCTCCAGCCCTGCCAGCTTTTGTGGCCTCCCAAAGCATTCCTGGTACCAAAGAGGCTTCAGACCTGACCCTCACTTCTCAGTGGACCCAAGTTTCCCCTCCGTGCCATTATTTTCAGTGGGGAATTCTTGGAGGGGAGCCATTGGCCACAGTATCAATTTTAAATATTCATAGCGTTTGTAGTCGTAAATTTCCTGCTTTGTTGACTCTTGGATTTGCCACCAAGAGTCCCCAAAGTATTACTGCTCTTCCCTTTTTCCACCCTCAAACTCTTTGTTGTATTTTATTTTTTTAAAAATACGTTTCTGTGAAAGACTATCGCCTCAAAGTGACAGGCCCTGGCATTAGCATGTTGACACAACCACCTGTCCCTGTTCAGAGTATTTCCCTTTTGCTTCCTTCTGCTTTGCCATTATACTGAGAGATTATTACTTAATCTTATCCTTCCATCCTTGTCCCCTCAAGAAATGCCCTATTTCTCTTTAGCCATTTTCTTTTAGTTGCGGGGCGGGGGGTGGTTTGGCTAGAGAATCAAGACTAAAAGTAGGGAAATCGCAGGGTTATGAGCATCTGTATCCCAGTCCAAAGCTGAGGAATTAAGAATAAATGCTTGAACTAGCCTTAACTCTAGATTTCACCAGCCATTGAGGTTGTTTTTGTTGTTGCTTTTGATTTTTAAAACATATAGCTTTCTGGCCAGGAGCAGTCAGCCATTTCTAGATTATTCACAGTAATCAGGGGAATGGATAGATTGCTCCAGTCCACAGATGAGCTGAATAATATGCAAATCATATACCCATTCATAGCATTTGTTACCATTGCTTTCCTGCTCAGCTGCTGATTGAATTCTGTGTGCTTGTATAAATTATGTCAAAAATTACACTGCACAGTTGAGAAGACAGCTGTTGCTGCAGTGACATGACAGACTGGAACAATGAAGCTTTTGGTTTAACTCATCCAGGAAAATCCTTCTGAATGGTAATGTGATTGGGTGAGAACTCCTAACCCATACCTCAAGTGGGTAGGAGTTTTTAATCTCCATCTTTCTTTACTCTGAAAGAATTCAAGGCCTAGATCGAGTGCTAGATAATTGACAGTTGGTTAGTACTTAATCCGATGGGCATCTGAAAGAAAGAAAGGAGAGTCAGGAAACAGATTTGTCATATAGTAGCCAAGGATATAATTAGGGTAGACAAGAATAAGAAGTAGGCCAGAGCCCCCGAGGAGGTATTCTGGGTCTGTTGATTTGCAGGTGGAGAAAATGACAGCTTGTCCACAGAGCCAGTTTGTGTCTCCCAGGAGCAGTGGGCATGTAAACTACAGTGACTGTTTTTCAGACCAAAATCAACATGTGAACAAAGAACAAAACAGAATTAGTTGGTGCTGAGATTGGTCCTGAAAAAGCTGGGGCACGTGTTTGCTGTGGTTATAGGTGATATTTAAGACATTCATCAAAATGTGATTTTCTTTTAGCAAAGGAAGTACCATCTACTTGTCAGCTTTTTAATATCTCACTTTTCACTCCATCTTTTCTGTTCATAGTTTACTGAATCATGGTCTTGTACTGAATGCTGCCAGAACAATTGTTTTCTCCCTGCCTACCCACAACTGCTTCTGTAGGAATGTAGGGAGCCAGAGGCCAGCTCTGGCTTTAGCCCTTAGCAGAAAGGAAACCAGATGCCTGCCTTGTGTCTCTGGCATTTGTTAGTTCTGAGCAGCTCTCCTGGCCCTTGCACAATTGCAACCTCAAATGGAAACCTGTCTTCATGGGGCTTTCTCCTCAGAAGAGTTAGTAGCCATGGGCTAAGCACTCTTAAACATCTAGGTCTCTGGTGCTTGAAGCACATTTTTGCTGTATTTATTTAGTCTTCTTCCAAAACATCTTTCTAATGCTGAATTTCTTTTAGTAATCAATGTTCAAGGATCTCCCTTTCCATAGGAGGTAGCAGAGCAGAGTTTACGAAGGTCATTGTAGCTGCTTTTTGAGTCTTGCACTGGGCCAGTACCCTCATGTTAGGATTAGCTGTTAGGGACATCAGCCCTGATGGAAGCACCCATTTTTTACCTGGAGAGAACCATATCATTTTTCCTCCCACGGTCCAGTTTTTGTCTGCCCAAGGGAGCATTTGAGCCTGTGGTGGTTCCTTAATACAAGTGTAGGTGGTTCTTGGCTGTCCCCCAGCCATATCTATGTACTGCTCTTTGTTCGTGATGATGGGTTAGTCCTATGTCCATAGCTTGAACAGTTAGGTTATTCTTAACTCTCTTCATTCTTGTTCTGTGGCTACCCTGCAGTCCATTTTCATGCTGTTCAGGTCAGATCCTAGGGCTTTTTGAAAGATACTTGGCATTTTCATCATGCGATTTTGTTGGATCTGTGTTTAGTCCAGCTCACCAAAAGTACAGTAGGGGTCAGAGGGATCTATCTTGTGTCTGGGCTGGGGAACAGTTGTCTTTGCCCTTAGGGTTTGAGTTCGAGGGCCTAAAATGCTGCCTTCCAATGACATGAGAACCCCAGGCCGGGTTAGGGCATTAGATTTGAAATGTGGAGGTTGTTTCTCACCAGTGAGGTCAAAGGAAAAGCTCATTTTGCATCTGTGATTCCATCCTTTTGGTTTAGGTGTTTAGATGAAAAATTGTAGTGTGGAGGTCTGTACCTTTGTAATCAGATGGCCAAGCAAGCATACCTGTGGCTAGGTGGAGGGAGGAATGATTTGGACCCAGTGTATTCTAGTTTCATGCTGGCTTTATGGCTAATCATAAAAGTTATATTTTCAAAAACAGAGATGTTACCAGCCTTGCACCCAGGAGTATATGATACGCTGAGAATTCAGTGTCCCCACCCAGTTAATAGTGGTGGATCTGTATTGAGCTGTCCATACTGCGGCCACCTTAGTGTGCATCAACATTCATTTTACTCCACAAGCATTTTTTTGGCCTTGGGGGTA
>RCUC01138756.1:0-43213 GCA_003697995.1 Taxidea taxus jeffersonii | reverse complement strand
GATGCTACTCATACTGTGGACTATCCTGAAGAAGAAATAAGCACAAGGAGAACAAAAAGGCATCAGAAGGCACTGCCTCTGATCTGGAAGAACTTCCAATCTGCTGGCGATGTGATGAACACAGAGAATGACCCGAGAGCCATCCTCAGGTTTCAGAAGCACAATAACATACCATGAAGTAATGTCTCCTTGGGAGACAGGATTTCATACTGAAGGTGGTTTTGAATAAGGTCTTGAGAGACACAACAGCAAAGAAGATGGGAGAAAAGATGGGGAGGGGAGCGCCTGGCCTGGTGTGCTACCCAGACATGCGCACCGAGGACACGCAACAAAATGATGAGAAGAGGGTTTGAGGAGAAATTTACAGTGTTGTTTATTTTGAGGTTTTCTTTTTCCTGATTGTATGGGTGAGAAGGGGAAATGACTGCTCTGTCTCTTCATGACCTTAGCTACTGGGGAAAAGCCTTCACATTGTGGAAGCCAGGTTTTTCACCTTTTTTTTTTTCTATTTCTAAAGAGCTTATTCCTAATGTGTATTTCATTTCCAACCAACACCCTATGTCAGATGAGGTGATAAAACGTGTAATTATAGAGAAGCAAAGCTGTGACTCAGCTCTTTCGCCGTGCAGCCTTGCCCACAGACGCGGGGCTTTGGGAAGTCCAGCTGGCAGAAAAGCAATTGCAAGGAGCAGGGACATGGAAAAAAAGACTGTATGGCCACTCACTGCACCCATTCCCTTTTGCTTTACCCCCAGAACATGTCCTTTCTCCAATTCAGCATTAAGAAGCCGAACCAAAGAAACTGTAATCCTGAAAGCGAAGCTATCGGCAAACCCTGTTGTGAAAAATCAGCTGGAACCCATAAAGCAAGCAGTGGGACAAGTCCTGGGCTTTCCACAAGGAGCGCTTGCCACGCAGCAGCCCTTGGTTTGATGAGGGGCATCAGGGCCTCTGTGTGAGTCAGTAGAACATGGCCATGGATCTTGAGCAACTGTGGAGAATCAGACACTAAAAATACAGACAGGAAATCTCCACCACACAAACAATCCTCAGGAAGGGAAAGGAAGTGAGTGATAAAACCCCAGCTGACGGGCCACACACCTCCCCAGTTACACAAAACCAAAGCTGTCAACCTGAGACTACCTAACGACATTCTCGCCAGCCTCTCAGCCTGCGTGTTTCACAGATGGTGGCTTCATTGGGTAACAGGACTGAGAAAACACTCACCTGAGCATCAGGGAACATAGCCATTGGTCTTGGCAAGCCCTCTTGACTGGTGGGAGACACCTGAGCTCAGCCCCTCTGAAAATGGAATGAGCACATATCAGATTTGCACCTGGTCTTCCCCACTCACCTCGCAAAGGGGAAGAGGTGTTTAAAGGCATGGACTGGAAGCTAAGTACTTCACTGTACCTGTGATATCCCGGGGTCTTAAAAAATTCACATAAGCCCTCTCTGAGTCTTAGTTTCACCATCTCCAAAGTGATGTGAATTCGCCTTACCTATTTTATTCTACAAAGGTCACATATTAAAAATGCCAGAGCAGCGCATGGTTCTTTGAGTGAATAACTCTTGTTTTCTGGCTTTATTCATATCTAATACCTTCATAACTCAGGATCAATCATAATCTCTTAGCAAAGCTTCCTTTTGCATTTGTTTCCTCCCTCGCATAAAACAAACGCATACGCGTGCACACACAGACGCACACACACACGCTAACAAAGATTCCAAATTCTTTCATTTTCTTCAATTTCAGTACATTTCTCTGAGTGAGCAAGAACAGGAGAGAATTTACAACACAAGCCAAGAATTACTCATAATATTGCATACATCCATGAGAATATATTACACACACAAGCATCATTCTTCCTGTGTGCCCTAAGGGGTAGGGATAGGGGTGAGTTTATTTAGACTAAGCTAAACTCTGCTGGACTTGGTTTTCAAGGTGTTCAAGCTTTTGTTTGCTCACTCACCTGAAATGTCCCCGTCCCTGTGCCTGGAAAGTGCTCAGTGCTTGCACTCATGCCCCTCACTCCCGTGGGCCCCCACCCAATTCCACTAAAGCCAGAGACCCTGTGACAGCTGGAGACCCCCACCCCCTCTCCCACCAGTGAGCCCTGGAAGGCAAAGGGCAATCAAGAGAAACCATGTATTTCCTACCTTCTCCAGCCCCCAAAGATTATTTTTCTCAGTAAAAACCTTCAAGAACCAAACATCAAAAACCAGAAACAAAACCCAATTAAAAGCACAAAAAAATTTTAACCAGGCGTAGAGATTTCTCTAAAAGAACTTTTAGGGAACAATGAGATCTTAGATTACACAAGGTGGGAAAGGGGATTGGACAGGGTAGGAAAAATCCCGGAGGAACAACTAGCTAAAACTAGGAATGAGGACGTGGGTATCTTCTCTGGCATCTATTTCCCTCTAAATGTGGGAGAGGAGTCAGAGCAACACGCTGCGGAGAGTCAGGTGAGAAAATCACCTTTGTGTGGCCCTGACGCTACCCTGCCTACCCTGTGTACCTTCCTGTCCAGGTCAGAAGCTGCTTCCATCTCCCTCCTGCAGGTGAAAAGCTTTCCCGGCCTATGCCCCTCCCTCCCAAGTTAAGTCAAGTTAATTCTCTTCAGGTGCTTCTCCTGTTGTAAATCCAGGCTATCATTCAGGCTCCCTGTTCACTGGCTCAGATCTTTCAGACCTTCCCAGATCTGTCTTCTCTCCAATTCTAACACCATCTTGTGTCTCCTTCCCAACACCAAAATTCTGCCGTAATCCTCAGAACAGATCAACTCTAGTCATCTACATTTTTTTTCTAGGTGCAAAACAAACAAACACACACACACACACACACACAAAACAAAACAAAAATCCCCAAAACCAAAACTCTGGGCAGGTTCCCCTCAGTTCATTCCCTCCTCACCGGCATTTCCAGCCCCTGCTCTGACCAACTCACAGTCTCCAAGAACAATCCCATCCCGGGCCTCCTGCCAGAATAATGTTTTACAGTTTTCACTTGACTTTCTTTCTTTCTTTGACAGACAGAGATCACAAGTAGGCAGAGAGGCAGGGAGAGAGAGAGAGGAGGAGGAGGAAACAGGCTCCCTGCTGAGCAGAGAGCCCGATGCGGGACTCGATCCCAGAACCCTGAGATCATGACCTGAGCCGAAGGCAGAGGCTTAACCCACTGAGCCACCCAGGCACCCCTTCACTTGACTTTCCAAACAGCATACTTCTGAACACATAAATAATAGACAAGGCAGACCTATTTTTGGAGCTAAGAGTGACAAAAATCTCAAAATACAAATCTGTCCCAAGTTGGTTTAAAAAAAATAAAAGTGGGGGCGCCTGGGTGGCTCAGTGGGTTAAGCCTCTGCCATCGGCTCAGGTCATGATCCCGGGGTCCTAGGATGGAGCCCTGCATTGGGCTCTCTGCTCAGCAGGGAACCTGCTTCCTCCTCTCTCTGCCTGCCTCTCTGCCTACTTGTGATCTCTATCTCTGTCAAATAAATAAATAAAATCTTCAAAAAAAATTTAAAAATAAATAAATAAATAAAAGTGCCCTTGAAAAAAACAGATGTGCTTAGGAAATGAGTACTCAAGTATCTTCGGCAAGCACAAATAACAACTGGTCCCCTAAAAGTCTGAGTAAATGTCCAAAGCGAGGGGAAAGAGTCAATGCTGACTGGTTTACAGAAAGTGAACCTGAGTCATGGCAAGGTCCTGAAATTTCACATGAACTCATTCTGCCTGTAAATGCCCCAGAACCAATGGTGAGCAAAGCCAACTCTGGCCAGGCAAGCAGAAGCACTTTGTTTTCCATTGCGCGGTGACGCCAGATCCCCCGTGCCTCTGACAAAGGCCCTCGTCAAGCCGGTGTGTCATCATTTGCGTTCGCCATGGCTGCCGCTCAGGGTGCTCGAAAACCCACTTCCCGACTTCCCAGTAACTGGGGTGCCTCCCCGGGAGCGTGGGCCGGCCGGCCGGGATCTCGCGGGGTGCAGCGCCACCTGCTGGACGCGTCCCGGAAGAGCCGCAGCGGAGCTGACCGCGGACACCCCGGAGCCCCTATGGGTGCCCTGTTTGCTTTAAGGCAACGACCGGACCTGACTGGAAGGAGAACAAAAACACTAGCAGAAATACGCACTCTCGATCCCAACCCACCCTCCGGGGCACA
This sequence comes from Taxidea taxus jeffersonii, assembly GCA_003697995.1. Taxonomy (NCBI): domain Eukaryota; kingdom Metazoa; phylum Chordata; class Mammalia; order Carnivora; family Mustelidae; genus Taxidea; species Taxidea taxus. Next base: position 39,042 of record RCUC01138756.1, on the reverse strand, counting down.
CACTATCCTTTCTCCACTATAGATTGGGGCGTGGTGTGTGTGCTACACGCCTGTGTGTCAAGGTATAGTGTGGTTGTGCATTTAGATGGGTCCAGAGGTGATCTCTTAAAGGCTGGGAAGGTGGTATCATCGTCATCCTCCGTGCTAGATCTGTGAGGAGCTCTACAGTGGGCAGCTACTCTCACATAAATTATCTCACTGAATCTCCTACTACTCTGTACAGGGGATAAAACCCTCTCACCCTGGCTCTGCTCTAGCAGAATTTCTCAGAACCTCACCACATGTGAGGATGACAGCAAACGAATGAGTTTCCCCCCCTCTCAAGCAACTTCACCCACATGGAGGCAAAGACTCATAGTCCCTCAGCCAGGTGGCACTGGCCATCATTGTGGAGGAGATCCAGGGCAGACCCCGAGGAAAAGTAAACTCCAGCCAGCTGTGTGAAGAAATTTGAAGTCAAACCTCAGGCCATAACGGGCGTGTCAGAAAACCTGTGTGTGTGGGTCTTTGTCAGAGATATACTCACATATGCCACAATTATGAGGCAACTTTCCCTCAGAGGTTCCTGACCTAAAGCCGTGGACATGTGTTGAAACAGGAGGCCTGAAAGACCAAAGTAAAGGTGTTTCATGAAGAATGCCACTGTTTAGCAAGATAGCAGTGTCTAGGGGTGCCTGGGTGGCTCAGTGGGTTGAAGCCTCTGCCTTCCGCTCAGGTCATGATCCCAGGGTCCTGGGATCGAGCCCCGAGTTGGGCTCTCTGCTCAGGGGGGAGCCTGCTTCCCTTCCCCTCTCTCTCTGCCTGCTTCTCTGCCTACTTGTGATCTCTGTTTGTCAAATAAATAAATAAAATCTTTAAAAAAAAAAAAGATAGCAGTGTCTACCAACAGTTCTAGAAACACCAGCGAGTGACCCAACAGACTTAGTCTTCTAGATTTTCCTGGTGACTGAATAATACAAATAACAGTATGGTGAGGGCTTCCTTATGTCAGGCAGTAGGATAAGTACTTTACCTTTTCTTTTCTCCTGTAATCCTCACAACTACTCTAGAAGATAAGCACCATGCTTAGCCTGCTTTACACATGAGGAAACTGAGGCCCAGAGAGTTCAAGTGGCCTAAGTTTACCCAAGTCAGGTGTAAAGATAGGACTGAAGCCCAAATGTGTCTGGCCCAAAGACTATGTTCCCAATGTTTACTGCTTCCCAGCTGTTAGTGCCATACTAGGCCATGAACTATAGTATATTTTACTTGTTATTTCAAAGCCAAAATGACTCATCAGCCACATGACCACACCAGTCATTTTCACTGACCCCTGGAGTACCCAAGCAGGGCCTGAAGAAAGAGCTTTCGTTCACTTTGTTTTGAGCCAGGATGACAAACCAAGAATGGTTGGAACAAATAGTTCTAGGTCAGAGGTCAGGGGACAGACCCAGACTCCCAGGGCCAAAACAAACAAGGCTCCCTGTGCCTTGTGCGGGCCCACAGGCTGGGGCTGGCACCCATGTCTTGGGATGGGATGATGGGGTGTGAAAGGTGGCCTGCCCCATTCTTAGGCAGCTGGGGTAGATGAGGAAAACATCGTCCTGCCTTCAGCTTCCTGTTCTGCCACATACCAGCGGGGAAGCTGTGTGACGACGGCCGGGAAGGGCAGCCTTCAGCAGCGTCATCTCTCAGAACTTCAACAGGCCAAAGCTTCTCACTCTAAAGTGGCATTAATGACTTCCATGCTAAACTGTCATCAGGTCACTCGACCCTGTGTGTGAGAAAGTGCTGGTCGACCCCAGGGTTCTGCAGATACAGTGAATGTATGGTTATCAGTTTCACAGAAAAACAAATATTTTATTAATTCTGGCATGTTCTTGTTGGAGAAATGGTAAAGGGATATTACCTGTGCAGTCTTTTGCCCTCTGATAAAAATTCTGGGCAGTTATACACTTGAAGGTTTCTGTGAGGTGGTTTGACCTGCCCGGCTAACCCGAGTGACATGTTCATCAAAAGCGTCCTATGGGGCCCAAGTTCACGTCTACTAACAGCAGTGCTATCTTCCCCCATTGAGCCAAAGAGTCCAAAGAGCAAACGAAAATAGTGCCAGGTGTACATATAAAGGCTCTGAATCATTGAACACTACATCAAAAACTAATGATGTACTATACAGTGGCTAACTGAACATAGTAAAATAAATTTTAAAAAAATAAAATAACTTTCAAAAATTTAAAAATTAACAACAACAAAAAAAGACTCTGAGGAGCGCTGGAGAGACGAAGGTGAAGAGAGGAATGAATGCCAGAGCCCAGGGCCTACCTGTGGAAGCAGGGCACTAAGCCCCAGCTGGTCTCTCTCTCGCAGCCCTCCTAAGAAGGCCCAATCTGCCCATCAGCACAGGGCAAAAGGACACTGGAAGTCTAGGCGATACAGGCCTCAAGCCTTCTGACAAAAGCCTTTTGTCTAGGAGGTGCTGGGAGACCCCACACAACATATTTCTTTCTAAATTGATTTTTTTTTCCCCTTAATGTTATCTAAGTCCTGGAAAGCTATCTCCATGAGCTGATTTTAAAATGCCTTATGATACATGAAAAATCTCCAGCAGCATGAATGTCTACCATGAGGGGAATGGTGAAGTAGAGGCTGGTGTATTCTATAATGTTTATAAGAGCTTATTAGCCCAGAGAGAAGAGCCATCATGTAAAGGAAGGCTTGTATCAGGCTCTAACAGAAAAGCAGAGAGAAAAGCTGCAGGCAGAACTATCTTACGGTGACGTCTGATAGTATGAAAGACAAATGATGACGGTGATCATTATGATACAGTAATGGTGGACGCATGAACTTGTTCACTTGTCAAAACCCAAAGAACTGTATAACACAAAAATAAACCTTAATGTGAAGAAGGCAGTTCAGCTAATAATAATGTTTCAATATTGGTTCATCAATTATAACAGCTGTACACCTCATGCAGGATATTTTTTTTAATGATTTTATTTATCTATTTGACAGAGATCACAAGTAGGCAGAGAGGGAGGCAGAGAGACAGGAGGATGCAGGCTTCCCGCTGAGCAGAGAGGCCGATGCGGGGCTCAATCCCAGGACCCCGAGACCATGACCCGAGCTGAAGGCAGAGACTTTAACCCACTGAGCCACCCAGGCGCCCCCATGCAGGATATTAATAACAGGACAAACTGGGTGCAGGGAAGGAGTATGTGTGGGAAGTATGTAACATTGGTTCAATGTTTCTGTGAACCTAGAACTGTTTAAAGAATAAAGTCTTTTACTTTTGTTAGCAAACTAAAAAACAAATAAATGAAAAACCAGAAGGAAAGAATTAAAATGCTAACAGGACTGTTTTTTGGATGGTGAGATCATAACTAATTTCTTTTTGTTGTTGTTATTTTTACTCTTCAAATTTTCTACATTCTAATTTTGTCTCTTTTTACCTATGCATATCACTTTGCCAACTGGGAAAAATAAATGTACAGTTTTACATTCTTGTCTGGGGAGCCAGTCTCTGTGACAGAAAATGTACTTGCTCCAAGTGTTTGGTTGCCTACTTCCTTATACACAGTAGGCACTTAATACATTTTGCTTATAAGACATAAGCACCTTTAAATATGTCATTACCTCTGTCAGCCTTGGAGCCTGAGAATTTGTTGCCTCATGGCTCAAGAGAAGACAGCAGATTAAAATAAAAATTGTGAGAGAAAGGGCTCAGAGCCTTGAAGGATGAGCTAGATGGGTCTCTGTGAATTCAAAGTCTCTTTCTGAGTAGCCAGAGGCCTGTTTGGGCATCTTGAGAACACCCAGTAAATGGCCTTGACTGTCAGGAGAGTGATGGGTGCTGACATAAGACAAGATCCCAAGATGTTGTATAATTAAGCAAGGAGAATCATATAGAAATTACAATCGTAGTACTGGTTTGAGGACTGGGGAAGGTTAAGCCAGGAAAGCTCTTCACTAAGTTCCTGATTCCTGGCAAACCAGTCAAAAAATGGTAACTGGTATTTGAGAGCATCAGAGGAGTTTGTTATATTCTAGTTTTAGAGCAAATCTTCATAGTAGAGGTGTTTTGCAGTTTATAGTGAATCTTTACATTGATCTCATTTACTGCTTTCATTTGTTCATTTGCCATGTGACCCTTATGTGACTATGAGCTTCTTGAAGACAGAGCCATGTGTTATTTGTTTTTGTATGGCCTATGTATGCCCAGCCCACTGTTGGATTAAAGGTAACTGCAAATTCTTTGACATCTCCCACCAAGAGATGCAATCTATTTCTCCTTCTTTTGAATCTGGGTTGGTCTGTGACTGCTTTGAGCAATGGAGTACAGTGGAAGTGACATTATGCCAGCTCCAAGCCTAGTCTTAAAGAGAACTTGGTATCTTCAAGCCATAAGCATTCACATACAAAATCCAGCTACCCTACTGGAGAGTCCATGTGGGGATCACATGGAGAAGGAGATGAGCCCAACTGAGCCCAGCCTTCCAGCTGCCCCCGCCAAAAAATCAGACAAATACATGGCACCATTTTGAAATATCCAGGTCAGATCAGCCACTATCTGCCTATCCCAAAGGACCCCAGTTGACTCCATATAGAGCAGAATAATCACTCAGCTAAGCTCTGCCTAAATTCCCATCTCACAAAATCATGAGATACAGTAAAATGTTTAAGTTACTAAGCTTTGTGGTAGTTCATTATGAAATAAGAGATAACTAGAATAGCTCTTAATAAATGTTTGCTGCTGGCTGGCTGGCTGGCTAGATGAATGGATGGTTGGATGGATGACTTAAAGGGCCATTGTCTTTCCTAGAAAAATGATGCTCAGAGAGCTAAATAAACTTGCCAAAGCTATCAAAGTGTACATTTGTCCTTCACCCTCTTCCTCCAGGATATGAACCTCTTCCTTCTTTTGGAGAATCCCCTCCCATTTGAATGTGGCTGGAATATAAGAGTCTAAGTTGGAAGAGAGCTGCTCCATTTCTTGACTACCTCCAGTACTGCTGTGAGAAGTCAGCTGTCATCTGCCTCTTGCTCCTTTACAAGAGGGTAGCATCTTTTACTAGCAGCTTTGAGACTTTTCTTTTGTTTATAAAACTTTTAATTGCTCTAAAACTTGTCTGGGTATGGGTTTTTCTTTATCTCTCCGTGTGGTACACCACAAGTCTATTTCATCTGAGACCTTTAAAGTTTTTTAATTCTGGGAAATGTACCTCCATGATTTCCCTAAATATTCCTGTATTTGGTTTTTAGTTTTCTCTTTCTCTGGAACTCCTGTGGTCTGGATGTTAACATCTTTACTTCTTTCCTCCTTATATCTTAGCTTTGTTTTCATACTATTGTCTCTTTATCCTTTCTTGCTCCCTTCTGGGAAAGTTCCCTTAACCTTATCTAATTCATTCTTCAACTAAATTTATCCTACTATGTATCTTATATACTGTGTTATTTCAGCTATTTTAATATTTAATATTTCTATTTAGTTCTTTTCATGATCTCCTATGCTTGTTTCAAATTACTAATATATTGTCATTTTCTTCAGGATATTTATATCAAGCTCATTTTATATCCTCCTTCTATTCATTTTAGTATTTTTGCTTGCATAGAATATATTGTCCAAATTGGGGTACTTCCTGTCCTTTGAACTCATACTGAAAGGGGGAATCAGCTATCCTCTGATACTGCACATCAGGAAAAGAGGTTAAGGAAAAGGAGGCACGCACCCAAGCACTAGAACCATTGCCCCTATTCCCATTTGCAACCCCTTTATGAAGCACTATGGAGGTGGGTAGTTTGTTCATAATTTTTAAAATCTATGTTTCTTTCTTGCTTCTGTAGTTTCTTCAGGGTTGATCTGGGGAAAGGAGCTTCAGCCATGTCAGTTGGGCAACTGTCAGAAAGTTCTGATTCCAAATAAGTAATTAATTAATTTCAACTAAAAGGACAATTAAAAGAGGAAGAACTCACATGTGAAGCAAAGCTGGTTCCCAGCTTGTGGGGGCCTGGATTGTTAGCTCTGAGTGTCCCTACTGTCATCTTTGCCATATAGTCACCCAGTGGTCCCATACCTGGCGTGCAGAAGTAGCTGATCTGACCACAAAGCAATGACATCTAGAGTCCTGGCCTCAGTGACCCTGTCCACATCTGTGTTTGAAGTTTCTGCAGCACTCAGAGACTGAATCAAAATTGCCTAAGACGTTCATCGCTCATTTCAAACACATGCCACAATTGCCCAAGCAAGTAGAAAGAGAAGGAGGACTGTCAGCTACGGGGTGGACTTCACCAAGGAAAGCCTGGCTTGGCCGCTGCCACTGTAGCAGCAATGGGCCAGGTGGACAGGGACAGAACACAGAGCTTCATGTTACACAGAACAACAGGTCTAAGAAACAATAGGGCCTTGTTCTGTTTCGCTTACTGATAAGTTTCCTCAATATCTCTTTGCTCTGAGAAAGTCATTTCCTTGGTAACAAAGGCACATCCTTGTGTGCTGTGCTGAGAGTCTACAGCAAAAGGCCAAGGCTATGATGTGTGAGTATGTACCAATGCTGAGCTTTTGAAACAGGTTTTTTGCAGATGCTCATATACCAACAAATGACCTCTTAACCCTGTTTCCTTAAAGAGTTCAGAGTTAAAATTTTCTAAGGTCCATAAGTTAGAAAGAATCAGAATGACAAGTCTTTTGAATATCAGTGTGTGACCCTGAACTTAGGCCTGAATTTTTTTAACCTTATTCCCACTGGTCAGGGTCAAAATCTTATTAGCCATTCCTCTCCATGCTAAAGGAGGTTCCTGTTCCTGCTCCTGAATACCACATCATATTTTCAATTTATTTTTTAGAAAGAGAGCACACAACGGTGTGTGCGTGCATGTATGGGATTGTGGGGGGGCGGGTAACCACAGGAAGGTGGGAAAGGGAAAGAGAGTAACTTATGTAGGACCCATGCCCAGTATGGAGCCCAATGCAGGGCTCGATCCCAAGACCCTGAGATCATGACCTGAGCCAAAATCAAGAGTTGTATGCATAGTAGACTAAGCCACCCAAGCACCCCATACTTTGAGTTAGAAACATTCTACCATCTCAAGTCTATGTATTATTATTCACATAAGCTTTTACAGAGATATAATTAAAATATCTCAGTGACATGTTGTTATTATACACAAGATACCAGTGAGTGAATAAGATAATAACAGTCGTCATGTATCAGTGCTTTACATACACTAATTTATTTGTGCCTGTCAACAAGTAAAACAAAGGCCATCAAAGGTAAGGGGCACCAGGCTGGCTCAGTGAGCATGTGACTCTTTTTTTTACTTAAGATTTGTTTATTATTTGAGAGAAAGAGCACGTGCATATGCATGCACATGCGTGCACATGCATACACACACACGTGAGCAGGGAGGGGCAGAGGGAGAGGGAGTGAGAGTCTCAAGGGGACTCCACACTCAGCATGGAACCTGATGCAGGGCTCAATCCCATGACCCTGAGATCATGATCTGAGCTGAAATCAAGGGTTGGACGCTCAACCAAGTGAACCACCCAGGTGCCCTGAGTATGCAACTCTTGATCTTGGGGTTGTAAATTAAAACTCCACATTCACTGTAGAGATTAGAGATTACTTAAAAATAAAATCTTTTTTTTAAAGATTTTATTTATTTATTTGACAGACAGAGATCACAAGTAGGCAGAGAGGCAGGCAGAGAGAGAGGAGGAAGCAGGCTCCCTGCCGAGCAGAGAGCCCGATGCAGGGCTCGATCCCAGGACCCTGAGATCATGACTCGAACCAAAGGCAGAGGCCTTAACCCACTGAGCCACCCAGATGCCCCAAAAATAAAATCTTTTAAAAAAATTTTTAAAAAGAAGACCACTAGAGGTAATAAAGAAGTGGAGAAGAGACGGATAGATGGATGGATGAATAGATAAAAATAAAAGCTAAGTCTACTGATTTGCCAGACAAAGGAGCACAGGCTAGTGAAAAAAAATTCACTGACTAAGTCAGGGTTCACTGAGAGGGAAAAAATCAGAGTTTTTAAAGTCCTGGGGGTAGGGAGGTGTTCATATGGTTATTGCTGAAGAAGGCATGAAGTCTAGTACTCTGGAGAGGACAGAAGGAATCCACGGAGTTCAAATACGGTTGGCTGAAATAGACCATACTCCAAGCTCATTCCTTAGTAAAGCCTTCAGTTAGGACCACTAAGAGTCTGGGGTGTCAAGGTCTATACAAGGTCCTGGTCCTTTACCAGCTCCAGCTGGTCAGAGCCAGCTGTGAGAAAGACACCGGGGGTTGTGATTTCTCCTTTGCCTGCACCACGGTGGGCAGAACATTTTCCTTCATGTTCTTCACCACAGCCTTTAAGAGAGTGCAGGTTTTATTACCCCCCACCTTACAGAGCAGTAGACGAAAGCACAGGAAATGTTAAGGAATTTGCCCCAGGTCAAGACAGAATTTGAACCTGGGCAGGGGAGTTCAGAACCCACACGCTTAACCCCTCAACAGCAGGGCACAGATCTAAAATCAATATTGATGCACGTTGCTTATGTAAAATAATTCAAATTATTTAAATTATATTTACCAAAGTTATTTCCCCATCTCACCTAAACTAAATGAACAAATATCAGTTCAAAGCGTGCCATGAGTAGTACTATGACCACACGCTGGATTTAACTTGAGATCTGCCTTTAACCTTGATAAAGTGCTTGGTACATGTTGAATATTTTATGAACTCAAGAAAAAGATATATTTGCCTTTTACTTTTTTGCATCTTCTGTTGCCATAGGAACCAAGTCTGTCTCTCTACAGTCCTACACATTATAGCAAAATCATCCTGAAGGAGCACGGGTCCCCTTTTCAAAGACTTTCTCACAGACATCCCCTCCACCCACCTCAGGCTTACCCACTCCACCAGGGCGGATGAACCCAGGGATCATGACCTGAGCCGAAGGCAGATGCTTAACCGACTGAACCACCCAGGTGCCCTGAGGAACATTTTCTAAGTGAAAATTATTTGCAATTGTTTGCCCATTTATGCTTTCCTTGCATGTTAAACTCCATCAAAAGTGAAGCATCTCTTGGATTTAGAGGAACCGTTAACATTGTCTTTTCATTGTAGTGATCCAAAGGGCACGTGTACCCGAATGTTTATAGCAGCAATGTTCACAATAGCCAAGTTATGGAAAGAACCTAGATGTCCATCAACAGATGAATGGATAAAGAAGAAGTGGTATATATATACAATGGAATACTATGCAGCCATCAAAAGAAATGAAATCTTACCATTTGCGATGACATGGTTGGAACTAGAGCGTATTATGCTTAGCGAAATAAGTCAACTGGAGAAAGACAACTATCACATGATCTCCCTGATATAAGGAAGTGGAGATGCAATGGGGGTGGGGGTTAAGGTGGTAGTTTTTAGAAATAGATAAACTCTGATAAAGTTGGCTAAGCTGCCTAGTGGAGTTTTTAGCTCCAAAGGAGTGTCACCCAAAATAACGTAATGTGACTTTCACCTCACCAGTGAAAACTGTTAATAAGGCAATTCCAAAAGAGAAGTCCCTAAATTTTAAAGATCAGTGATATGCCATTGGAATAAAGGAACTACCTCCCAAGATGATTATATTTTAATGATAATTTTTAGGTGTACACATGTCAGTATGTTTGTTAGAAAACTCCATGTGATGCTGCATGAGTCATACCTCAGATGTACATTGAATTCAAGCTTATAGACAACCACATGGCTTCCCTTCTTGCCAAGTCTATGGGTTATAAACCTATAGATGGCCGAGTAATATTTCCCTAGGATAAAGAGTTCCATGGCCAAGAAAACACTAAGTAAAGGACTATGGTATCCGTAGGGCCCTTTACAACACAGAAGAAAAAATACAACAGAAAAAGGAAAAAAAAAAAAGATTCTAAGATTCAATATTTCAAAAGAACTTCTGGCAGCTTGAATTATTTTTCAGCAGTGAGTTCCCACTGAATCAGCTATATTCTTTCTCCAAATTTCTCTTGTAAATGGTAATGATCATTTATAGGCTGGTATTAAGAATCTTGTCACTGAGAACCCTTTCCTTAGACTTAGCCCTGAGCTCCAGGCAACTGGATTAATTAGTTTGGGAAGTACCTTCAATCCCACTTCTCCAGGACCCAAATAACCAGAAAGCTCAAAGAACCAGATTTATTTTCTGCACACAGCTTTGCTAGAAGGAAGTAAAAAATGTCAATATTATGACTATTCCTAATACTGCTACTACCAATAATCATAATAATGGTTACTATTTATTAATAATTACTATTAAAGACTTTATATTTAAATTTTTTCTTTATTTGGAGATAACATATTACTTGCCTGAATGCAAAGGGTATAAAAGAAATAGCATCAACAAATTAAACATCTGTGTGCATATGTGTGTGTGTGTTTTCTTCCTTTCCCCAATCCCTTGGTTCCTCTCCTCAGAGACCACAAGAATGATTAGTTTATTAGGTATTCTTTCAGGATAACAAAACAAATATGTATTGATATATCATAAATCATACACATACACATATATGTATGTGTATATAGTATACATGTATGTATATATGTATTTCCATACATACATATTTTTTGTTTCCCAAGCGAAATACAGCATTCCAGTGATACTGTTCTACATCTTCCTTCTTTTAATATTTCTTAGCCAGTTCTTTTTTTGTAAGATTTATTTATTTATTTGAGAAAGAGAGAGAGCATGCATGAGCGAGCAAGACCACAAGTGGGGGAAGAGCAGAAGGAAAGAATATCCAAGCAGACTCCTCACTAAGCACAGAGCCCGACATGGGGGCTGTCGACCCCAGGACCCATGAGATCAGGACCTGAACTGAGACGAAGGGCTGTACACTTAACCAGCTCAGCCATCCAGGCACCCCTCTTAACTAGCACTTTATATAACCCTCTTTATTTAATGGTTACATGGTATATTATTTCTGGATGTACAGATTTTTAAAAATAGAAACTTAGATGAGATAAAAAGTGTTTTATATATTTTTACAATCTGTCACATTTATAGCACTCTATAACAATAAGTAGCGTTCATTATGATGACACTCATCTGTTCCTGGAATCATTAAGATAAAACTAAAATTATGTTTATGGTTAGTATAATTAGTATATATATAATATATTAGCATGTATGACATATATAATCTAGTATGCTTATTATAATTTTGCTTAAAATCATATTCTCAGCAGAATTGTTTTTGGAGATCAAAGATCCTGGAATGCTACTTATCTCGCTATCCATCCACTGGAAAGATTTCTCATAGTCATTCATCTCACGCACACTGTTCTTCACCACCACTAGATGGTGCTCACACATTCATGTCTCTACCTGAGCCTCAGGGACACTTTCACCCTACACATTGTCCTAGGTTAGGCCCCACACTGGACAAGGCCAGACCTGAATGAAATTGCACTATATGAAGTATGTTTTTAAGACCCATAAAATTTACCCATATCCCCAAAGTGAGGATGAGAATAGTAAGCCCCTCTAGTCAGAAAAGCAGAAGTCTCCTCACCGTAGTGAGGAAATGACTAAGGCGGGTGGGGTACAAGTGACTGGCCCAGTCTTTTTCCTGCTGCTGATGCTTCCAATAGTAACTTAATCTCCCACTCCAGGAACTGGCCCAGTGATGCTGAAAGGTGAGGCCAGCACCCAGCTGACAAAGACCTCTTCCGTGACCATCCATCTACCACAGCCTGGCCAGCCTGTGCACAGGGGAAAAAAGCTCTAGACAGAGAACCAAGGCGGGGCCCTCCAGCGTGCTGGTCCTGCTCTGCCCTGGGAGGTGCTCTGGAACAGTCAGCACAGGAGACTTGCCACAGAGGGCAAAAATCCAGATGTCCCCGTCTATGAACAAAACTTCTCTCCACAGTTCCTGCAGTTCTTTCCATTACATTCAGTTTCTCAAGCAACTCTTGAGCCACTTCCCAAAAGAAACACAAGGATACACCAAGTTCACTGGAAGACAAATCCTCATATCCAGGTCAGTTTGCAAACATGGGGCAGGGTGTGTGTGGTGTGTTCCCAACCGCTAGTGGAGCGCAGAGAAAGACGTGATCTGCACGGGCCGGGGTACCGACAGAGTTTCATGAGAGGTGGCACTTAGAATAAGAGCAGTGTCATGTTTGGAGCTAGAAAGGCCTTGGCAAACATCTACAGGAAAGGGCAGGGGGCGGGCAGGGCGGGGGGCATTCCAAACACTCCCTCAGAGTCCCAGAGCTTTAGGGACTTACCTCAGGAGCCCCCTGTGAGGCGGAGTTGTGTGCAAGCTATATTGGAACCAAGAACCCCGTCACTCATTTCTTTTGTTTGTTTGTTTGTTTGTTTACGCTGGAGCCACTGGTCTCCTCCAAATTGCTCATTTTACAAATGAGAACATTGAAACAAGCTGGGGACTTGCCCTAAGTCACACACAGTGGAGACCATTTTGGATATGGCACAGAAGGGAGAATGAGGTACAAGAAAGAATCGAATTTCATTTGGCGCGTGGGTTCGAAGGGAATATGTGTCAAGCCATGTGAACCTAAAGGCAGTTTATACTTACTTGCCTCTCAGGTTCAATTAAGAGATACATTTCCTCTTACCAGAGACAAAGACATGGAGCAAGACATATTTCATAGTTACTAAATTCCAAGCCCACACCCACAGAACTTGAAAAGTAACAGAATACTCAGACCCATTGTCCAGACGCATTTTTTTCCCATCTTTTCACTTGCTCTCTTAAAGCCATTTCCTACTCTTTGTCAAAATACAGTTAAGAAAAAAGCAACCCTCCCTCCTGGGAGGCTTATCCAAGCCTGCTCAAGCCCCAGATCCAGACTTGGCAGTGGCTCTACACTAGTTGATATTGGCAACAAATCCCGTCTCATCGTAAAATGTTTTCTCTTTCTCACCAACTTCTGTTTCTCCTTATTTCACAAATGTGAAATTCATTTCAGACTAGCTTCAAGAACTTAAGTCAAGAGGTGGGTTGGGAAAACCAAAAGTGAGCACAGAAAGATCAACTCTTAAAAAGTGGTGGGAAATCTATGATCCATGTCACGAGGAAAAGGACCCTTTTGCTTTTCTACTCCCCTGATGAAGAGAAAACAGAAGGTGGCCCCTCAGTTTCCTGCTGTATTTAAGTCAAGAAAGCCCACCTCAAACCAACTTAAGCAAAAAAGGGAATCGGTTAGCCTAAGCAATGGAAAAGTCCAAGGGTGGGTTATGCTTACCCAGACGCAGGTATACAAATAACGTCTTCAGTCATCTTTCTCCCTCCTTGTCTCCACTTTATTCTTGTCTCCACCTCATCCTCACTCAGACTTTCCTAAAGGGAAGGCAAAATTTCAGCAGTTGTAGGCATAAAGCCTCCCAAGGAGAGAACACCCATGTCCCAATGGCTCTAGGTGTTGGGAATTACATCTCATTGACTTGGATGGTACCACATTCCTCTCTTTGAACCATACTGGTTTGGTTCTGATGGGCCAGCCTGTCTCACATGCCCACTCCTGGCACTGGAATTTGAGAACTAATCAGAGTTCATGTCCCACGAGAACGGAGTCCTAAAGGATAGAAACCAAACCAAGGGCCAAGCGTAGGAGTGGGGTAGTTCTCCAAAGGGGAAAGAGAGGTTTTGGCGCTGGGAGAAGGGATGTAGAGCAGGCAGAAACCCTTCATCTGCCCAGCTCCGCTGCTCTCCGTGCGGATGGAAGAAGGCACATCTGGTACCGTGGTCTTCTAGAGATCAGTTAACTAACAGCAACAGTTAGCTAAGCTACCCTGCCCATTCAAGGATGTGCTCATTCAGCAAGTGTTTATTTGTGGTAGGTTCTGAACTTGGACTGAGCTCATGCAGGGAGTGTCGTTGGGTAAACTGGCTTCCAGAAATCACTGTGTCAGAAAGTACTGCGGGCTGATCAAGTCCCTAGGGCTACATTTGGAGCCTCAGCTGATGTTAGCTAACTTTTCTTCCTTTCTGCAGACCCCGGGTTACCAGCTGTTTTGTTTTTCTGTCTACCCTGTTTCTTGGGAGTTTTTTTCTTCTCCTAAGTTTGAAGAGGCCTAGGACACATCCTTCCAGCTACCTCTGAGACTCCTGAAAATGAGGAGCGAGATTTTCTTCTTCATTAGACCTAGAGGCGCACAGAAGACTGGAGGCAGTTCAAAGATTCAGAAGGCTTTCAGTTTCCTCACACTTATTCCTGATCATCACCTTTTCAGATTCCTAAGCTTAAGGAGTTCCTGAACCTTCATGACATCTCCGTCTCCTCCTACATTCATGAAGTGGAACCCCCAGAATCTCTCTCCCGCCCCCATGGATGACCAGTCGTGGCTACCACTTCCTGTCATGTGTTCCTCACCCCTCCTCTGAGGGAGGTGGCCATCTTGCTCAATCTAATATTGCCCATCAAAGAGGGCACTGGGGGCTGGAGAGATGAAGTCATTTGCCTGAATTCACATGACCGGTCAGTGACAGCATGGGACTGAATCTAGGTCTGCCTGACACTAAAGCCCTGCCCTTGACCATTACACACTGTCCTCCATCCTTCTGCTTCAAAAAGCCCTCTCACAGCCTGGAAGCCTGCAGGCACAGAATGATAAGACCAAATAAGGGTGTCCTGGAAGACCACTCAGGAGCCCCCAGACTCAAGAGTGCCATTTGCATCTCCAGGGGTCTCAGGGATTTCAGTCTCCATGTCTGACGAAGCACCCTTTCCCCCATAGCCAACATACACAGAAGACATTATCCTAACAGGGGTTTCCCCCAGCTGGTGCCTAACCAGAATCACCTCTGTCTTTTGTAGTTGAGTGTTTCTCAACCTTATGTCATCCATGTGCCCTTCTGATAAGTGCAAACTTCTTACTACCACTGCCCCAACATCTGGAACGGTCCCTAGTGGTTTCTTCCCTTCCGTTCTGTCCTTTGCATTACTCCATCTCACCAGTCAAAGCATTCACCTGAACTTCACCTCCTGTAGTCTGAATTACAAGATAAACCGCCTTTGAGAGTCTCCATGTATAAAACTATTTTGTGATAGTGGATATGATTTTCAGACTATGCCCAGCCATACCTAAAATAGTTAACGACCCAGATGACATGAGCCCCAGCCTATCAGAGCTGCTGCTGGCCCTTCCAGCCCCCCGAGGACCACCACCAGAACATGGGCTCCCCTAGCCAGTAGTCCCTGCCGCACTTCCCAAGGGCACGTCTCCCACCATCGCAAATGAGAAAAACTGAAGTAGGTCCCAGTGTTTCTGCAAATGTTGCCACCAAACTCCACCAGGTGAGGAAGAAACAAAAATGGAAATTGTGTAATTCTTTTTCTCCTTTCTTTTACATACAACTTCCTTCCTAACCAATTTCTTCTTGTACAAGAGCAGAGAATTTTCAACCATGAGTAACAACAGCCCAGTGGGCTACTGAGTGTTAGAATGAGGACCTAGAGGTCCATCAGGTGGCATCATCCCACTACTCATCTCAAAATGCAACTCTTAGGAAACACCAGGCTCCTATCCAGAGCCACCCACTCCCACCACCACTCCCAAAGGAAGCTCGTGAAGTCATGAGGGCGTGAGGTACGTGGTTTCGTAATCCATGAACATTGACCCAGTCCTGGAAGAACAAGCCAACACCCAAGCCTGAATACTTCTGCTCTTTCTTTTAGTAGGGAGGGATTGTGGTGACATAGCAGGGAACTTGGAGGACCCGTGCCGGTGCTGTGAACACAGCTCCCAGCATAGAGTCTCTGGGTCACGTCAGAAGTGCAGAGTACTGCTTGGCCCAGCAACACAGCAGGAGGGCCCCAAAGAGATAGGGCCAGAGTCGGAAGGAAGGTAAAAAATTTCACTGATATACAGCAGTCACTGAAGGGATTTATTATTAAGTGCACGTGAAACCCTCTGTTGATTCCCAGAAGTAACTGGAAGGTCCTCGCAAGGACCATTTCTCCACTGGAAGATTCAGAAAGGGGAAAAAACCCACACACGAATAAAAACAGTGAAACAGTGGGGCGCCTGGGTGGCTCAGTGGGTTAAGCCTCTGCCTTCGGCTCAGGTCACGATCCTAGGGTCCTGGGATCAAGCCCCGCATCGGGCTCTCTGCTTGGCAGGGAGCCTGCTTCCCCCCAACCCCTACCTGCCTGACTCTCTGCCTACTTGTGATCTCTCTCTGTCAAATAAATAAATAAAACCTTTTAAAAAAATAAAAAAAAAAACAGTGAAACAGAAACTCACAGGCTCTCCATATTTAATTTGATATTTAATTCAATCAAATCATATGGAAAGCCTGTGAGTAAGTGAGTAAGAACTGCCAGGAACGTAAAGGCAGGCTTCTGCCCTTGAGGTCCTACTGCAAGCCCGTTAGAAGTAAGTTATTTCTGAATTCTGGGGAAGCAGAAACCTGAACGATCAGCTCTTGAGATCTCTTGAGGATCACCTCAAATCTCAATACCTGAGCTGAAAAAGCCCCCAAATTCCCTAGTATTAACAATTTATGGAATTAATCTCTCTTGGTCCTCTGATTACTGAGTGTCCTCCAGTCACGCGTGCAACACACAGCCTCCCTCTCAGTTCCGGGAGAGAACACACAACACAAAGAAATACACTGTAATAGTATGTGGGGACTGAAACAACCCAAAATTCCAGCTGTAGGATGTTGGTTATGTGTGCGGTGGCACATTCATGAAATGGAATACTAAGTAGCGTTTATAAAGATGAGTGGGAGGGGCAGAGGTAAATTCAACTGAACATTTAAGAAAAAATACAGAAATGACTATCTCCAGAAACGTGGCTGCATTTGAGAGAGAAACATGAGGCTAGGGGTCAAGAGGAGGAGGAAGCATGTCTTCCAAGGTGATTTTGGGTAGCAATGACCCAGAGTTACTTTGAAACATCTCCAATGAGGAAGAAGGGAGAAGAGAAGCTGCCCACACAACAGCATTAGGGAACAAGTTTCAACTTCACTGAAGATGTCCTGGAGAAGGCAGAGAGGGGCTTTA
The DNA here is from genome assembly GCA_003697995.1 of Taxidea taxus jeffersonii. Lineage (NCBI taxonomy): Eukaryota > Metazoa > Chordata > Mammalia > Carnivora > Mustelidae > Taxidea > Taxidea taxus. Next base: position 22,044 of record RCUC01138756.1, on the reverse strand, counting down.
TATCAACATCCCATGGAAAACTGCAGAGATTTCTGGTCCTATAGTCCCTCTTGGAACACATGGTCCCAGGAGCTCTGCTGCTGGCTTCTCCCAATCACACAGTCAGCTCTGCAGGCCCTATTCATGCGTTCTCCTTTCTCCACACACCAAACTTCAATTCCTCCCCCTCCTTTAAAGCCACTAAATGGAAACTTTCTTTTTCAATGACCTGCCGGTAGACCAGTAAGTCTGTGTGTGGTGGGAATCATTCCACTACCCTAGAGCCTAAGAATTCCCATATTGCTTAGTTTCTCCAAAGAAAATGAAATCCACTGTCTCCAATCACCCTGCTCCTGTCCCTCCTTTGGGATCATCAAAGAACTCTAGAGTTCTAAAGTTTCTAGGATCCAGGAATATGGAGCAGGGGCCCTGGATGTGTCATGGTTGCTGTCCCCATCTCCTGGCCCATGGTCCAGCTCCCCAGCTCCTCTGTAGGCCCCTACTCCTCCAGGCCACGTGAGACCCATTGCTCATCCCCAAGTCTACACCAATCCCTGTGCTTGATTCACACTGGGTGTATCGCAGCTCAGGATGCTAGACGTGATAGGCACACAGGCTCCTGATACTCAAGACTGGCTATCCTCTCTCTGTTCTCAGAGTGAGGCCACTCCCTTCCCTTCAAACCCCACCCCTCATCCCCTCCTTTTACAGCTCTTCCTTACACTGCAAAACCAACACTTCCATCATAAAACATGGTAGAGCTTAACATTGACGCCTTCCCTATCCAGAATACGACAATGCAGAGCTCAGAACACCAAGGCCTGTTTGTCCCGTTTGCAAGGGGGAAAGAACCACAGAATCTTCCCCATGGTAATTATCAACCCACTACTCTCTCATACCTTCTGCTCCATAAATCTTTGTGCTTTATAAAGGGGAAATACTTTCCATAAATAAATAGGGATACTTTCAAAGGGAGGTAAGGGCACTTCTTAACCAGGGTAGCTGAAACACTTTTTCTTACATTTAATATCAGTTTACTATTGATTTAGGGAGAGTAGTTTTCATAGGAAAACAGCACCTCACAACGCAAACAAGCTTCCCAAGTTTTGGCAGATGAACCTGGGCACAAAGAGGACTTTCCCACCTCCTGGCCAGGACATATGTGTGAGTGGGTCTTCCTCTGTGGAAGGAAGGTCTTTGGTGGGAGCATAACCCCAAGGGGTTCTGACTCAATTAACCCAGAGTGGGACCCAGGCAGGTATTTTTTAAAGCTCCCAGGTGCATCTCACGTGCAGATAGGACTGAAAGCTGATCACACACGGGCCTATGGCTGTAAATTTCCTCCAAGCTATGAATTGGTTCCCTAACCCCAATCTCGGTATCACTGTGGCGCATCCTCAAATAATCATTCTGTGTGTGTTCTCCAAGTATTCAAGCTCCACACAGTCCCCAGACCAACATGTGTAGATGTCAATATCCCCTTTTAGGGTTAGGGCCCTTCCTCCTCCTGGGTCTCCCTTGCAGTAGCAGGTGCTGGAAGTGGAGCCCCCAGGCACCCTCATTAGGGTTGGAGAGAGAGGAAAGTGGAGACCCTTCGGCTTTGGAAGCCAGATAGAGTGTGACAGGGCAGAGAGGACATGCCACGGCAGGCTTTGGGACCGCTGCACTTGAGCGATCCCAGGTTTGGGCAGCTGAGTTGACACAGTCTTGGCTCTCTCTACCAGGCAGGCCCAGATGCCCACTTCTGTGCTGCATTGCCTGTGACTGTGGAGACAGACCAGCACTCCATCTCCCTCCCCTTCTTTCACCCTTTCTCACTAGCTGTGAGCTCCACCACCACTTTCCTGCTGTTGACATGAGGCGACCTCTTACTCTTGAAGCAGTGAAGACCTAAGAAGGGCCTGAAGCCCATCAGGCTGGCAGAGAATGGCCGCATCACTCAAGGTGTCCCACTGGGTCCTACTGCAAATGGATGGACCCGGTCCCACAGCTGGCCCTTCACCTCCCCTAATGAGGATGCTCTGTACCAGTATTTCTAACCTACGGGCGGTAAAAAGCACATCTGCCCAGGTTTGCAGAGGGGACTCAGAAGACTAACATGCAACATCCTGGGGCCCCTGTTCTCAGCTTGCTGTGGGTCTGAGAGGCCTCAGGATGCAGTTGGAGCCAGGTGATGCTCAGTTGGGGCACAAGAAAGGCCTCTTCCCTGAGCTGAAGCCACAGCATTTTCTGAGAAATGAAGAGGACACTGCCTATTTGTCATCTATTTGTGCTCCATGCCTCACAGAGTCCCTCAGGAAAATGCCTTCTCCGGGTGTATGCCCATCCATCCTAAGGCTTCAGACACCAGTCCCTGGGGCTGAGCTATGGAGCGGACCACAGATCACCCCCCTATCCCAGGCTCTGCCCTAGGTACCCAGACTCCCTGTGTGCAGAAATTTTTGGGAAGTACACTCCATCAGTTTACCAAAAACTCCACACCCACACTTGTGCATTAGTCTCTCAGGACACCTGGCCTCACAGTGACTTAGCAAAAGAGTTTGGGCAGAAGAGCTGATAAGGAGGTCAGATTGCAATGCTGTGAGGAAAGAGTGGGAGGTGGAGAAACTACAGACAGCAATCGGAACAGCTTGACACTTGACAGACACTTGGTTCTGGGGAAAGGGCGTGGGCAGGAGCGCAGAGTCGAAGGAGATGAAAGGTGGTGGTAGATTTCAACCAGGAGGGACTCGAACAGAGTTGCATGCTGGCAAAAAAGAGCCCCAGGGAGGGGCAGGCGAACCTCAGACAGTGGGAAGACAAAGGCTCTGAGGAAATAGCAAGTACAAGGTCTGCCAATGAACCTCAGGCCCAGGGAACAGAAGGTGGCGCCCCACTCCCCCAGGTCCCTGAAGAGACCCTGGGCCCCAGGGAGGAACCTGGCCACAGGAGCAGCAGCTAAAGGAAGGAAGTGGGCGGAAATGGTGAGAGAATCTGCTCTGCGCTTAGGCAGGAGAGGGACGTGATGCCATGGGCTGGGCTGTCCCCAGCCCTAAGAGGGACAAGCTGCTCAGGCCCCCGGCCTCTAAGCGCATTCTTTTTGCTAACAGAGATCTCAGTAGCTCCTTCTCTGTGACTCAAAACCTGGGTTTCTCATTTTGCCATTTAATTTTAGTAATAGTTAGAGCTGCTTCTGGGAGTCCATCTTCTTCCCTCTGTGGATCATTCGATGTTGGGGATTCCACTGACATGACAATCCAAGGAAGGGTCCCTCGCTGGCCCTAGCCCCACCCCTCCGGAAAGAGTTTCAGTGTAAAACTTCTTGCAGAAACGAAGGACTCACTTTTAAAAGTGGTGTTTCCTGGAATGAGTGATTTAAGTTATTGCACACAGTGGGGTCAGAACTGTACCTAGAACAGAAGACTGCTCCCCCCCACCAGGGACTGTGGGCCGTGCAGGGGAGAACATCACAGATTCCGGTGTCACAGCCCCTGCTTGAGGTGAATACAGTAGCCAAGTTATTACACCACTTCATTCCCAGACACAGAAAACAAAGGGGCACAAATGGGGGGTTAAACAGAGAAAAAGACCCTCCTTGAACCTGCAGTTTGAAATCGGGGTGTGTGTTGGAATCTGCTTACATGGTTAAACTGATATTCAGAGGTCCCAAATTCAAATGCTTATGGCCCTAAAGCAGCAGGTGTCGGAAAGACAGGAGCTAGCAGGTGGCCTGTAGCAAATGGGAGCCACTCCTGTCTGCCCTTAGGAGAGGGTGCTGCCACAAGTCAGTGTGACCTGGCTTTTCAGAGAGAGGTTGCAAGACCAGATGCTTCTGTGAAATCTCCGGATTTTTTTAAGGGTTGGGAACTAATTCCATTAAAGCAATCACAACCACAAACACCCATCCACCGGGGCCAAGCCAAATGCCCTGGGAGCCACATCAAGATGGAGGCAAAGTCCCAATTTCAGTTTCACTTCCTCTAAGGGGATTTCCATGTTTCATGAGTGATTCTGTTTCCACGTGAGTGCTGGTGGGTCTGAGAGGGAAACCAAAGACTGGACTCCTAAGAAGTCACTGCTGGCTCAGCCCTCTCTCCGGGGCTGGTCTGCACACTGGATGCTTCCCCGAAGGGTACTTTGACTACACTCTCTGCCAAAGGACGGGCGCTCCTGGAAAAGCTGAGGGCAACGCCGACACCCTGGACATAGCTATTGATGAACAACAAGTATGCCGTCCTCGGCATCTCCAGCTGGTGAATCATACCAGGCTGAAATGACATTGGAGCTGTCTCTTTAAAACCTCAGCACGCGCTGGGGCAAACTCCTCCTCCGGGGAGGTTCCTTTAAATGCGAGCCAGCTGGCCGGGCCACCGCTTTACACCCCAGCGGTACCCGCAATTGAGGATTTCTCCCCAGCAGGCAGCCACTTGTCAGCATGGCTCAAGAGTTCGTGAACAGCAAAATCCAGCCCGGGAAGGTGGTCGTGTTCATCAAGCCCACCTGCCCCTACTGCAGAAGGACCCAGGAGCTCCTCAGCGAGCTGCCCTTCAAACAAGGGCTTTTGGAATTTGTCGATATCACGGCCACCAGTGACACAAGCAAGATTCAAGACTATTTGGAAACGCTCACAGGAGCCAGAACGGTGAGTTCTCAAAGGCTGGGCAAAAGGTTCTCAGATTCCCTTTTCTTGTGGGGGCTGTGCAGGGGATCCGCCTGTGCCTTTCTCTAGGACACCGCTAGGGCTTCCTCACTCAAGGCGCCGCTGGAGGGCTCTGCAGGGTGGGGGAGGGCGACAAAGAGAAGACACTGCCACTCAGGGGACCGGGCAGCTGGGCTGCAGCCAGAGGTCCTTGCAGACCCTGTGCCGTGGGTCGGGTCAGCGGGCCCAGCTGCTGTCCCAGAGTGGGTGAGCTATCTGGACTCTTTGTTTCAAGCACTGCCAGGAAATGACAGTTTGCAGCTTGCAGGGCTGGGGTTGGAAGGTGGGGTACAGGGGCCCAGGTGACCTGTGCCTTTCTGTTACTGAACTCAGGAATCCTATACACTATTCTGGGTTCGCCTGACCAAGCAGGATTTGCTGATCTTCAATCTAAGCATGCTTTAACCATATAACCCAAATAGCTCATTTTTCCCTTATCTTATCTAACTCCACCCACTGGAAGAATCTAAAGGCTCCTGATTTGCCCCTTCTTCTCCGAGTTGCTTCTAGGCCTGTGCTAGTAGGGAGTCCAGGGGCCTGTGTTCCAGCCTGGCTCTCACAAGGACTTGCAGTGTGATCCTGTAAGACACCACCTGGGTGATTCTCAAGGACCTCTGATGCCAGACCAGATGAGAGCAAGAGAGCAAGGGACCACGAAGTCCCCTTTGCTCTCAACAGACCGCGAGCCCCTCTAAGAACTGCTTTTCTCTACCTAAAAAGGCTTCCTCTGCCTCAGCACCCCTGGCTTCTGGAGGGATGGCCAGCCAGCTTGCCTGAGTCCTCTGGCACTAGGTGGGCTAGGGACCGGCCCCCCAGCTCACCCCAGCCCACCTCAGGATGCACGTTCTTGGACACAGTTTTTGCAGAAACGCATATCCTGCTTCGGTCTGAGTTGGACTCAAGGCTTCTGTCTGGGTTCTGAGCATAAAGCACTGGAGGCTGTTTCTCCTTGCCTTTCCAGTCACGGACCAGTATTTTGGCACAGAAGGAGGCTAAACCTGTTACCCTATTGCTTCCAGGGCCTCAGCTGTGAGCTGAGGACTTCTGTGTCTGAGGGGCCATGCAGCAGAGAACACAGTGGTCAGAGACTCCTGCTGTCCGAGTCCTGAGAGGCAAAGGGCAGGGCAGATGCTGCCAAGGACCTGGCTGGGATGGGTGGACCCCTCTCAGCCAGTAATCCCAAAGCTTGCTGCACATTGGCACCATGGGGAGCTTTTTAAGAAATTTGGATGCTCAAGTCATTCTCCATATCAGCTAAATCGGAGGTGGGAGCCAGGCATCAATAGTTTTAAAGATCCCCAGATTAAAGGGTACAATCTCTTAGTCATAAGACGGGGAAATTCTAAGGATCTAGTGGACAGCAAGATGACTGTAGTTAATAATACTGCATTGTATGCTTGAAGTTGGCTCTGGAGGAGATCTTAAGTGTCCTTGCCACACAGAGACAAAAGTTAACTATGTAAGGTGATGGACCTGTTAATTAACTTGATTGTGGTGATCATTTCAAAATGTATACATATATCAAATCATAGTATTGTAGATCTTACATATATACAAATCTATTTGTCGATTATACCTTAACAAGGCTGGAAAAAAATAGTTCCTTTCCTACCAAAAGAAAAAAAAAGATCCTCAAGTAATTCCAACAGGGAATAAATTTTGAGAGCTCCTTGTCCTGGTAATATCTCTTCTTTAGAGGGGGAAACCTCTTCATGCATTCATTCGGCACATTTTTTTCCCCTATCCACAAAGCAAAAATTTGTCTTCTAGTCTTCTAAGTTTGTTTTTGAATTCTTAAAAAGACCTTTCACAGATTCTTGAGCCCTGAATGCATTCCTCCAAGGGGGAGAACAGATCCTTTTATGGGGTTGGCTTCAGGTTCCCTCCCAAGGAAGGGTTTACATCTACAGAAACAAGAGACTTGGAAATTGTTGCTCTTACTTCCATGTAATGACCTATGGTGATGGACACATAGTAGGAGCCCAGCAGGACCTGACTGATTCCAGAAACTTGTGTCTTCAGTCAGGCTGTGTACTTGAAGAAATTGTTTGGGTTTTGCCATGGCCAAATTTCCTAGATCAATACCTTCATTTATTCTTTCTCTCCTGCTCTTCCTTTATGTAGTTCCAAGTTTCTTACCCATATCATTTTCCTTCTCCATAAAGAACTTCTTTGAACATTTCCTGCAAGGTAGCTCTGTTGGCAACAAATTTCCTCAAATTTTGCTTGTGTGTGAAAGTAATTTCTCCCTTGCCTGTGAAGGATAATTTTGTTGGGTGCAGCAATTTTTTTAAGCACATACAACCTATCAGAGCATTTTTCCGGACATTGGAAAATCGCCAGGAACCAAACAAAAACTCTTGCCTTTGAGGAATTTACATTCTAGTAAACACGGAAAGTAAAACAGTTTGTTGGAAGGTGGTCAGTGATAAGTGCTAAAGAGAAAAAACTGGGTAGGAAAGGGAGGTGGACAGTAGGCAGCAAGGTCCAGTTTCAAACGAAGCCATCAGAGCCTCACTGATTTTAGATCTCTAAAGGAGGTGAGAGAGCAATGCAGGCAGAAATTTAGTGGTACGGTGTTCCAGGCAGTGAAAGAGTGAGTGCAGAGGTCCTGTGGTAGAAGCGTGCCTGGCAGGGAGGCCTGTGCAGCTGGAACATCATGAATTAGTAGGAAAGTAGGAGGAGATGAGGTTGAAGAGGTAATGGCGAGGGCTGGGAAGGCTTCTCAAGCTGTTACAAGGACGTGTGAAGTGGCTTGTGAAGTGTAGTGTGATTCCACTCTAGAGTCTGGAGCAGAGGCTAACCAAACTAACTTTGAAAAGGGCCATGACTATGGGGAAAAGTGAGTGCCAAGTGCAGGGAGGCCAGCCTGAGGGCTGAAGCTGGGAGACGCCTGGAGGCTACAGCAGTGACTCGATGAAAACTGCTGGTGGCTTGTACCAGGGACATAGCCAGGGAGAGGGTGAAGAGTTTGGGAAATAGCTGAGTCCTTGGTTCTAAGCGAGCACCCTGAAGTATAGGAGAAGCTGCCTAGCTGGGCCTGGGGCCGGAGAAAGGTACACCAGGCCTGTCCAGGCCCCAGAATCAGAAAGCCTGTTTTTATGATGACAGTTCTCTTCCTGCTCCTTGACCATAAGAGACTCTCAGGTTCCTGGAAGGGGTGCTGGGGCCAGGAGGGGAGGACACAGGGCACGTGCTCCTTCATCCTTCCTCAGCCAGGATCAAGAGGTAGCTACTGGGTCCCCATAACTCCCCACACTGCCCTGTCCAGCCTGTGGTCCACCTCTTTCGGAGGTTCCAGGAACTGCCCTGCTGGAAGCAGTTTTGCTGTTTGTTGCCTAGCCTAGAGGGTGGGCGGAAGGGCAGGGGGCCTTTCAGCTCTCAGGCAAACCAGCCTCTTGCCAAGTGGGCTCTAAAAAGAGGACTCCTTGCTCTTCAGGGTACCCTCTCCAACTAAGTCAAACCCTCTCAGCCCATACCCCGGCCGAAGGCGGCCATGTGGCAAGCAGTGGGAGTCGTGACCATTGCTCAGTTCTTTTATAAAATACAAACGTTCAAGAGTGAATACATCTCCTCCTTGTTTAAAGCTCAGAAGATTTTGGGGCACCTGGGCTCTTGGTTTTGCTCAGGTCAAGATCTCAGGGTCATGGGATCCAGCCCTGTTCGGGCTCCGTGCTCAGCAAGGAGCCTGCTCGAGATTCTTTCCCCCTTTCTCTTCCTCCCACTCTGCTCCCCTTACACATGTGTTTGCTTTCTGTCAAATAAATACATAAATAAAGCTCAGATGATTTCTACTTCACTAGGCAATAACTTTAACAGAAGGAGCTTTGCAGCATAATTCTACTGAAATTACACTGGAATTCTGTTCTGGTTACAGCTACACTGACCATAGCCAGGTGTTCCTGGGGTGATAAAAGCCAAAAGACCCCCAATAATTTGGAGGAGTGGGAGCTTTGTTTCCAAAATAATAGAAGGATCCAAAGGAAAACTTAGATGTCTGACCTCCTCTTTCCACAGCTCTCCCGTCAGCTGATAAAAATGATGTTGCCTTGATGGCAATCCCCATTTACGAGGTCCCCATGCAGCCATGAGGCAAGTAGGGCAGGCAGCACTGTCTGTGACTGAAGAGGACACGTGTGCCCTTTCTCACTGACGTGCAGTTTTCCGTGCTCTTTCCCAGTCTTCAGACACGGGAGATAGCCATGGAAATGTGGTACGGATTCACTTACTATATGGCCTTCATTTTTAAAGCTCACTCCCACCTAGAACACCTTCTTAATAAAAACACTGTAAGAACTTCCTGAAGTAATTCAGCCTTCTTTCTCATCTCTCTTATGCTTGAAAAGATTCACTTGAATTGTGATGCCTTCTTGAGGAAAATCCAACGCTTTGAAACAATATTTTTACCGCCTCCTATCTTTCATGTCTCCTGCCCCTTCTGGTAGGTTGTTAGGGTTCAGGAAGAGGCCCTGCTTGCTTCTCACAGTCAGGTGACCGGAACTGTTTGTTTCTTCACGGCCAATCAGCATTTTCGTACAAGTTGGCCTGGAAGTTGTCTGGGCCACAGGGAGAAGACTTCCTCCTCCCCACAGGATTCTAAAAACACTTGGGAAGCTAGCAGCGGGGAAGAAACCCGAGTGTGACTGGAGAGGATCACAGTTGGCAGAGGTATTGACTCTGTCAGCCTGGCTTGCCATGGGGAACCAAACCAAACCCTTACTCCCATGAGCAACAGCCCTTGGACAAAGGATTATGGGGGAGGAACAGAAAAAAAGGAGAGTCACATGCTACCACCTCTTCCCCAGCAGAGGACAGAGCTCACAGCAGAGAGAGATGATGAATCTACTGTGAATCAACAATGGGGGACCAGACACAGAACGCAAATGCTTTTCCAGGTGTGTTTAGAAACCAACTGCCCTCTGGTTGTTGTGGCTCTGCCTCAGGGCTCAGGTGTGGTCCCAGCTGCAGAGAAACCAGCATTCAACCAGGATGGTCTAGCCGGGGCTCACCAAAAATCTTTCCCTGAAATGTGTATCTCGAGAATGAAATTTTTAAATTATTTTGACAAGTCAGACAATCTCGCGCACCACATTCTCCATAGGCAATACATCTTGGCTTACCGACATTCCTTAAGGAATAATTTTATGCTTGTAACTAAGTTCTGACCTGAAAGAACATAGGTGAGGACGTTGGAAAGTGATGGTAAAAGCTCTGGGTCATGGGAAACTTTGAAAGGAAGGAAAAAAGTGTCATTCTTCCCAACACAGTAAGGAAGGTCCTCCCCTATCTTAGCTTGTTTGCTTTTCTAGGTACCACGTGTCTTTATTGGGGAAGATTGTATAGGCGGATGCAGTGATCTGACGGAGATGCATCAGCGCGGGGAACTGTTGAAGCGGCTCAATCAGATCGGAGCTCTGCAGTAATTCTAGGTGAGTGAAGGGTGGGATGCCAGCCAGGACACTGGGAGATGGTGGCATTCTACTGGATGAGAGGCAGTTCAGCTAGAGAAAGAGTATTGTGGGGTGATTTAAAGAACTGTGAGGTCACTAAGGAGTTTCCTATTTTACAAAGAGGTTGTGTGGATAGGAGGAAATCCTTTCACTTGACCTTCATTTAGCACATCTTTATTGAGCACTTACTATGTGCAAACAGTGTACAAGGCACTGGAAATAGGGGGAGGAACAAAAAGATGACATGGAACCACCATTCTAGGGAGGGAGCCTGACCAAAAACAAGTAAGGGAATAATTTCTGAAACAAATTAATAGAATAACGTGATAGGACGAGGCAGGGGGTGGGGAGCGAATTTAGAGCTAATATGGTGAAGGAAGGCCTGTCTCAGGTAGTGGAGCAGAGACCTGGTTGACAAGAAGGAGACAGCCATGTAAAGATAAAGCCAAAGAGCTTTTTGGGCAGAGGAAATAGCAAGTGCAAAGGCCCAGAGCTGACAAGTCTGGAACATTCAAGGAAAGGAAAGTGAGCAAGAAGAGATTGAGTGAAGTGTGCAGTGAGAAAGGGGAGTAGCAAGAAATGTGGGTGGGAGCCCAGGCACAGAGGCCGTGGTAAGCTATTTGGATTATTCTCTGTGCAATGTTGAAATCGAAGTAATTTTCGCATTACCTGTGTTCACATTGCAAATCGATTCAATCTAATTGGGTTCCCATATGTCAAAACAAAGTTTTCCGCAACTATCACCCAAAAGAGATCCTTGGCTGAATGGAAAGCCATAGGTTAATGAACTCTTCAAAAATGAACCAGGGTAATTTTAGGGCCTGATGAGCTCTTCTTTCTCCTAGCTCTTGTTACTGCTAAGTAGGCCGGTTCCCCTGACTCACAAGCAGAGACAGAGAGTGTTGTTTTGTTTTTGTTTGTTTTTTAGTTAAAGGAGATTTTGACTAATACATGGTTCTTAGACCAAAATATTCCCTGAAGGATAATTATTGCCCACTAATTAATAACTTATCCTTGAGTAATGTCTGTATATAATTTGTGGTGGTTACTCAAAATAGTAGTAGAAGTTAAAAAAGAATTTCTGAAAAAGCACTATTGAATACCTTGAAATGAAGTAGTCAATACCATAAAACTCCCAATCACAATTCCATGGCACCCTCGCAGCAATTCTGTCTGTGGCCTCACGCAGCATATCAAAGCACTCAAACCCCACTTAAATGTGATGCCAAATGTTTTCTATTCCGGAACACTTTTGAGCAATTTAGGCTTAGATTAAAAATGGAAGAAAACAAATGACCTTGCTGGGAAGTCAGGAAAGACCATTTCCCCAGCTACCCTGTGTCCTGGTATACGTTAGAGGCCCCCTGTTCGCACCGTCTTTCAGCATTCTAGATCTCAGTATTTTGCTGCCAGCTGTTTCTCAAGGCCATCCAAAACAGAATGTGCTTAAATTAGCATGAGTATGTGTTCTGGTAATGGGAAAAATAAGGGGATTTACCTTTTCACGAAAATCCACATCTTTGTATTTTGTTTTTCTGGCAGGGCAGATCCCAGAATGCTATCCCCAAGAGCTGGATGACACTTCAGATGATAACCACACTTCCTGGTGTGGTGGATCATGTGGTGGATGGAGCCGGGGCTAAAAGCCGCAGCAACTCTTTATTTAAAACTCTGAAATATGTTAACAAAAAAAAGGGGGGGGGGTGGCAAAAAAGAGCTTCTTCTTTTGACTCAGTATTAAAAGTGGACCAACTTGTCCCAACCCACAGGTCTGAGAAGGTTGGTGGATATCTTAGGTTTCTTCTTAATTGGCCCTTTGGGTTCCAAAAGACCCTGACTGCTAAGTGGATTAGGATTCACTCAACGACCCAAAAGGTCTTTCTCTCTGGCACATGTCTCTTCCTAACTGCTCTGCATATGCTAGGACACCTCTACCTCTAAGCCAGTGTTTCTCAACCAAGTTTATCCCAGGCCCCCTAGGATGAATCTGTAATTGATTTTTGGCTACTCGCCTGAAAGGTACTTCATTGAGATTGACTTATAGAATTTGCATTACAAAAACAGTATGTCTTTCGAATGTACTTTTTCAAGATACGGGGTCTCCCCAGTCATGAGCCCCATCCTACCCCATTCTGTCTTGAGAATCAGTGCACTGAATCAGCATTTTTAATTTTGACAAGTCACAGATTCTCCTAGGAAATGTTCAACAATTCCTTGAAGGGTCTTGAGAACCTAATTTGAGAAACACCACATGAAAACAGGTGCCAGAGAGATCACAGCTGCTGCAATCATGGGCACCTCTGTTATGTAAAATGGCCATCCAGGTAATCCAGAATAACTGTCTATTAACTTGTTTAGATTATGAACAGAAGTAAAATACAACATTGAAAATGTTACCACAGAAAACTTACAAACCCCTCCCCCAAGAATAGGTCTGTGAAAGTGGCCATATTTGAGAAACAAGGTCCTAAATGATTTTCTCTCTCTCCTTTTTACCTCCACTCTATGAAAACTCGAGTCTCTTATTGTAAAGTTTGTTCTAGAATTGCAATTTTAAGTTAATTTTCTTCTGCAGTCTCTAGTGTGAATGGTTAATTGACAGAGATTTTTGTCTAATTCTTTTCTATGTTCTCAGTATCTTGAGGAGTGGTATTAATGTGAACTACACCATATTAAAACTTCATTCATCTTTGTCCCCTACCATTATAAATAAAGGTACATGCTATTGTCCTTTACTGAGTACAAATGGTTGGTATGATTTTAAATTTCATACTGAAATGACAAAAAATTGGGATATGTCAACATAACACTGAATAATATTTAGAATCCTGTAATCGTTTCATTTCACATTCTATTTTTCCATTTCTTACCTAATACCCTTCAACCAGATGGCTGTGGACAATCATGCAGGTTACATACTGCACAACACTGGGAATGCCCCCCTGGGGGTTGTGCAGTGTGCAACCTGCACAGTCTCTAATCCCCTCCAGACCATTTGCCCACGCTTGCTTTCACACTTCATCCTCAGACACTCTTTCTTCACCTTTACTTTCAGACTTATCATTTGAGGCATGATTTACAGATTATCTATCTCCCTGTACCTACCCTCTCCCCTCACTGCCTTTGTACGAAAAACCCTATTGCTCTCTCCACTGTATCCAAAGGTATCAAAACACACACACACACACACACACAAAAGTATCTGCATACAGGGACTACAAAACTCTCATAAGGTTGAACTGCAGTTAATCCTCTGTACTGGTCTCTTGCCAGATTCAGAAATACTCAAAGGCAAGAGTCTCGACTTAAATGTCATAGTACGCCCAGTTTCAAGCACAGATCTTTTTTTTTTTTTTTTTTTTATCAAAGCAACACATGCCTGAGATTATAAATGCCAAACAATACTGAAAGTTCTTCCTTTTCCACCCATCTACAAACCCTGTTTTGACCACACATTTATGAGTTTCATTTAAGCCTCTTAAGAAATGTAAGATAAGGGACGCCTGGGTGGCTCAGTTGGTTAAGCGGCTGCCTTCGGCTCAGGTCATGATCCCAGAATCCTAGGATCGAGTCCCACATCGGGCTCCTTGCTTGGCAGGGAGCCTGCTTCTCCCTCTGCCTCTGCCTGCCTCTCTGTCTGCCTGTGCTGGCGCTCTCTCTCTCTCTCTAACAAATAAATAAATAAAATCTTTAAAAATAAAAACAAAACAAACAAACAAAAGAAATGTAAGATAAGGCATGTGGGTGGCTCAGTAGGTTAAGCCTCTGCCTTCCACTGAGGTCATGATCTCAGGGTCCTGGGATTGAGTTCTGCATCAGGCTCCCTGCTCAGCAAGAAGCCTGCTTCTCTCTCTCTCTCCCTTTTCCCTACCCCCCCCCCGTTCTTACTCGCTCTGCACTCTCTCTCTCAAATGAATAAATAATCTTAGAAAAAAAGAAATGTAAGATATATTTGCCCTATATAAGAAAGAGTAGAATGCATAGTTCTGTAAACGACCAGCCATATATCTGCTTCCTAGGTTAAGAAATGAAACCCCTCTCTAACAGACTCATTCTACGGTCCTGATAAAGCACAGAGAGGCCCATGTGCCCCTTCCCAATCTGCCCCCTTCTTCCCTCCACAGAGGTAACCACGAGCTCATTTTTTGAATAATCATTCTTATGCTTCTCTAGAGTTTTATACCCTAAATATCCCCAAGCAACACATTTTAGTTTTGAAAAGCCATAACAAACACCAACCCAGCTGTGTAAGGCAAGGGCAATAGTATAACAACCAGGTCAATGGCCCCGGGAGAAGATAAGTTGAACAGAGGCTCTGAGTCTTTGACTGGCTTGTTTCCCTCGTGTTTACCAGAGGGGTGGCCCCATGAGTCCTTAGGAACCCTAGGTACCCCCTGGTTGGGAAAGCCAGTGCGGGTACAAATACAGGGCATCCCCCAGAAACAGCCCACGGACGTGGGCTGCTCTGCATTTTCTCCTTCCACAACGCTCTCTGGCCATCAGCAGCAGGTCAAAGCACACCACTTGTGTGGGAATGTGGCACGCCTGTACCCTCTCGGCTAGCGAAATGTGTTCTGTGAAGAATGGAAACGTCACCAGCACACAGCGAGCCAAGTACAGATAAGGATCTGCTTTGGGTTCATTTGGGCACTCTCTGTTCAAGTTAGGAAAGAAAAAAAAAATACAAACTTGAGAGCCATCAGTGGCTCCAGTCTGGGCTGGCTGCCCTCTGTGTCTGGGCACGGCTCTCTAACTGGGATCTCTCTTCACTGCCATTCTGCGTACTTTGTTTCTCTCCTGGGCTGGATCTCCTGTTTCCCTCTCTCCATATATATTTGTTACAGCTAAACTGCCTTAACAAAGACATATACTCTCTATCCTGACAGTCAAGAGGCAGGCGGGAGGCTTTGTCCCACAAGGTCAGAAGGTTGTGTGCGCCACTGCTGCTCACATCTCATTGGCCAGAACTCAGTCTATGGCCCCAGTCGGCTGCAGCAGAGGCTGGGTCATGTTGTGCCCACTGGGAAACCCCTTGCCCAGCAAAAACTCCGAGAGGCCTATACCAAAAGAAAGAAGGAAGTTTGGCAGATTGTGTCTTTCTCCTTTTTTTAGTCTTCTTTTTTATTCTGGAAGACCCTATATCCTCCAAGGTTTTTAAGAAAGCTTAGAAGGTAAACTTTTTTTTTTATTATTATTTATTTTATTTTATTTATTCATTAGTTAGAAGAGAGCGAGCACAGGCAGACAGAGAGGCAGGCAGAGGCAGAGGGAGAAGCAGGCTCCCTGCCGAGCAAGGAGCCCGATGTGGGACTCGATCCCAGGACGCTGGGATCATGACCTGAGCCGAAGGCAGCTGCTTAACCAACTGAACCACCCAGGCGTCCCAGAAGGTAAACTTTTTGAAACCTTGCTTGTCTAAAAATGTTTTTATCCTACCCTCCTATTTGACTGATAGTTCATCTAACTATAGCTTCTAGTTGGAAATCGGTTTCCTCCGGAAGTTTGGAGACACGGCTCATGATTACCGGTGCTGCTGTTAAGTCTGAAGCCATTCTCGTTCCTGGTCTTTTGTAGGTGACCTGTTTGGTTTTCTTATTTGCTTTATACTCTGGAAGTCTATAAAAATCTTCCCTTTAAGCCCCAAGTTCTGAACTATCACAGTGTGATGCCTGGGTGAGGGTCTATTTATTTTCATACATTTTGGGGACT
Source organism: Taxidea taxus jeffersonii (assembly GCA_003697995.1). Lineage (NCBI taxonomy): Eukaryota > Metazoa > Chordata > Mammalia > Carnivora > Mustelidae > Taxidea > Taxidea taxus. The sequence goes on along the minus strand of RCUC01138756.1, from coordinate 6,228 downwards.
ACATGGAGGTTTAGAGTGTCCATGGCTAGTTTTATTGGATTATTTGATAATTTCCTCCCCTCCATTTTTTCTGTGTTTTCTTTCTCCAACTCCTAGTAGTCAGATATTGGCTTTTCTGGAATTGTCCTTTAATTCTTGTTTGATTTTCTCTTATTTTTTTTCCCTGAGGGGTTTACTCATCTTTATCTTCCTATTTTTCTAGTGAGTTTTTAATTTCTGATATCAGGTTCTTAAATGCCAACAGCTCTCCAGTATTATTAGTACCTTTTTTTTATAGGATTGTTTTCATCTCATGAATGCTATATCTTATCTTTCTGAAGTTACTGTGATTTTTTAAACTTTTTTTACTGAATTTTTTTCCAACTGTGATTTATTTATTTATTTTTGTAATTTAAAAAATGTTTTATAAACATATAATGTATTGTTAGCCCTAGGGGTACAGGTCTGTGAATCACCAGATTTACACATTTCACAGCACTCACCATAGTACATACCCTCCCCAATGTCCATAACCCAATCACCCTCTCCCTACACCCCTCCCCCCAGCATCCCTCAGTTTGTTTTGTGACATTAAGAGTCTCTTATGGTTTGTCTCCCTCCTGATCCCATCTTGTTTCATATATTTTTTTCCTACCCCCGAAACCCCCCCCATGTTGCATCTCCACTTCCTCATATCAGGGAGATCATATGATAGTTGTCTTTCTCCGATTGACTTATTTCGCTAAGCAAAATACCCTCTAGTTCCATCCACGTCGTTGCAAATAGCAAGATTTCATTTCTTTTGATGGCTGCATAGTATTCCATTGTGTGTGTGTGTATATATATATATACATATATATATATATACACCACATCTTCTTTATCCATTCATCTGTTGATGGACATTCGGGCTCTTTCCATAGTTTGGCTATTGTGGACATTGCTGCTATAAACATTTGGGTGCATGTGCCCCTTCGGATCACTACATTTGTATCTTTAGGGTAAATACCCAGTAGTGCGATTGCTGGGTCATAGGGTAGCTCTATTTTCAACTTTTTGAGGAACCTCCATACTGTTTTCCAGAGTGGTTGCACCAGCTTGCATCCAACTGTGATTTATTTCCCAGAGTTCTTTCTTGTTCTCAGTTGTTGTTTTTTTCCCCCCTTGTTCTTGTATTATAAATGCAAATGCTTTTTTTCCCCTTAATCTCTCAAAGATACTAGCTATACTTGAGGCTTTTCTAAAAGTTGTCTTCTGATTCCTGCCTCATCTCTTTTCCCACTGAGTCCCTATTTTCTATTTTCTATTTCTGCTTTATTCCTGCCCTGAACATTTGAGATCTAGCTGTCTGCACCTATTTAAGAATGAGGTACCAAAACTGTTTAGTAGATCTGTGTGCCTGGATTGGGCTCATCCACTGGTGACCTTCCCCACAGTCCTTGTGCAAATGTCACCTTCTCAACAAGGCCTCCGGTATTACCCTATTTAAAATATCACCTGACATTCCCTATCCCTCTTCCTTGTTTTATAGCATTACTCACCTAATATAGTGTGCAATTTATTTTGTCCGCTGTCTTCCCTAAAATGTAAGCTCCTCAAGGCCAGGAATTTGTGTCTGTTTATTACTGCTATCTCTACAACATCAAGAAGACTGGTTGCACACAATAGGCATTTGATAAATATCTGTTAGATGTCTGGATGGATGAATGATGAATGATCAGGTGAGGCTCGCCCAACAGTTAGTTCTGGATGTTTTTCTTTTAAGCCATTGGGTTTCCCCAGTTTCACAGCTGAAGGGTTGGGTCTTGTCTCCAGGTTCTGGCTGCCAAGCAGGGGAAAGGGATTTGGCAGCCCCCCTGGGCCAATGTGCAGTCTCTCCTGCGATTAATCTCCTGTTACCTGTCAGCTCCTTGCTGAGTAATTCTGTATGATAAGCAGGGATAGAAAGGAATAGCATTCAAAGGGCACCAAGAGGTTTACACAAGGCACTGGTAGAGAAAGCAACAGGAATAACCAGGCAAACAATTCAGAGCCAAAGCTCTCCTCCTTCTGTTTACATTAAAAAGAAAGTAAAGATTCAATCTCCTCCATGTGTCCCATTTTAATAACGGCCATAGATCTGCTGCTTCCAGCCTGGCTCCTCGAATGGGACAACAAACAGCTTTCCTTCCAAGTTCAAGGCTGTCCAAAGACAGCCCATAAGGGGAAATAACACCTAGGATGATAAATGGGTCTATGTGGCCCAGATCACACTATTTATATCCCCAGTGAACATTATTAGGCCATTATCTTAACCTTTGGTTCTAAGGGAAAGCCATGCTTCCTAATTCACTGTACCATACCTGTTGTTAGCAGGTTCTGGGAAATTCGTTAAAGAACCGGCCTCCTGAAATATTTTAAGTCAAATTTCTTTCTTATATTAATAGCAATCTTTTCTTATTAAATACATTCAACATTTGGATGGGTAATATTTGCTCTTACTAATGAATGGAAGAGAATTCTAGCCTGGTCCGTTTAAACACAGATGATATTTAGACACAGGTCTATATTTACACACAAGTTTTTATTTGCTGTCCCCAGGTGACTTTCTGGTGAGCTGTGCAAAGCTGAAGGGAGGAGGGGGAGGAGAGAGGACAGGGTATTAGGAGAGCCAATGAAAGTGCAGAACTCTGTGTCACCTTCCTGGTGTTGCACCCACCACAGCTGAGGTTTGCTTCCTTCTGGCTCTTCCTGCCCAGTCAAGGTTCTCCCCCTGTTTGGAGATTTTTGATGACTGTTTCAATCTCCTTACTGGTTATGGGTCTGTTCAGGTTTTCTATTTCTTCCTGGTTCAGTTGTGGTAGTTTATATGTCTCTGGGCCACTTTTGAGGACAACTTACCCCCACCCCTGGACCCAGGTATGGCCCAAAGGCTGATAGACTCTCCCTAATATAACCAGAAAAATTCCCCTTGTCCAAATGAGGGATGGAGCCACGAATGCAAAGTGCCCCTTCAAACACACCCCGAGCTGGCAAGAGAGGAGAAATCCCCCTTTATAGGAATTTGAGGGGTGAGGGATATGTGTTCCCCACTAACAAGATCATCTTCAGCATCTTCCTTCCAGTGGTTATTCTTTGACTTTGGGAGAGTGGGCCCTGTGAGCTTCAGAACCCTGGCCTGGTCTCAGGGCTATCAAGAGGGTCAGAGAATATATACAGATCGTCCCATCTTCCACAGGTATATATAAAGTGCCTTTGCATGTATCTTTTACTGCATCTGTTTTTTTCTAATATTTCAATAAACATGAACAATTGATTTACCCAGTAAGAAGTTTTTCTTGGTTCATTTTCTTGTATGGCAGCAGGAGTAGGGAATAAAATATAATTCATCTTAAGAACCATTACATGTACATATAATTATTCAAAATACTTAGTTTACTTACTTAATTATATATATATATATATATATTTTTTTTTTACGTGGGACTTGAACTCACAACCCTGAGATTGAGATCTGATCTGAGATCAAGAGTTGGACCTCGATAGGCTGAGCCACCCAGGCACCCCAATTCTTAATTTACTCTTACAGAAAGAACATCCCAGCATATACAGTGGCTTTTGACCATTACTGTTTTCTCAGTCAGTGGTTAAAGCACAACCACTACATGTGAAGAGGCTGTGGGTCCACCCCATCTTTTAATACTGAAAACATGGGGAGGAAGGTAGTCTACAAGTTTGGAAATATTAGAAACTGTTGCCCTGTAGCAAAAAAATGGCTAACACCACTGGTCCTTGGTCTTTCTGCTTAGATAGATCAGAAACTAGAAGACAGCTGCTGTGTAAAGGTAGTATCAGATAATGGTTAACTCATCCCAAAGCAAGTGTATAATGAATTTTCTCCCATGTTTCCCAGGCATTTTTGAAGGGCTGCGGAATCTCCCCTTCAGCTGAAATAGAATATAAAAGTCTGCGTGGTTGTTTTTTTTTTTCCTAGAGATTTTATTTATTTGACAGAGAGATCTCAAGTAGGCAGAGAGGCAGGCAGAGAGAGAGAGGGGGAAGCAGGCTCTCTGCTGAGCAGAGAACCTGATGTGGGGCTTGATCTCAGGACCCTGAGATCATGACCTGAGCTGAAGGCAGAGGCTTAACCCACTGAGCCACCCACGTGCCCCAAAAGTCTGCATGTTTTGACAAAAGGAGCTTAGAGAGACCCAGCTGCTCCCACCAGGTGCCACATTCTAAGTTTTGAACGTTTTCCCCCACGGGATCCTTACAACAGCCCTGTGAGCCAAATACTGTCACTGCCATTTTCCATTCTAAAGATATAAAAAAAGGAGACACAGAGAGGTTAAGTAAATTGCCCAGAGTCTCTCAGCAGAGCCAGGATTTGAACCCAGCAGGCTTCCAGGAGCACATCATGATACCATGCTGCCCTTCACTAGCCTTTCATTGTAAAGAAGACCTACTTGTGTTTTCTGGTCCAAAGAAAGCATTGAAGGGCCTTTGCAGGCCTCTGGGTACTGAGCCACAGCCATAAGACACGATCTGATTCTTCTCCAGCATGGACTGTCTCTTAGCTCAGAGATTCCCAGAGTGGGTTCTAAGAACACTACCTCCATGCCACATTACTAAATGTTACATGACAAAAGCAGTTTGATGGTCAAATGAGTTTGGGAGAGGCTGGGCTACACAACATGCTGGCTGTGGGCCTTGAACTCTTTTTGAGACTCTAACTGTTTTATCAGATAGAATTTAAAAACTGATGCACTTGAGGACCTCCAGTGTCCAATTCAATATGTAAGAAGCTTGGAAGTTGACATTCCATTTCAACAGCCTGTAAAATGCTGAATCAACTGAGACATTAACAGTGTTCCTTAAATCCCTAAGAGGAAAGAAATCACAGAGTAAACCACTGCCCCCAAATTGGAAAGACTGAGGCTGACACAGAGTGTTTCAAGTGACAAGAGCTGAGAGCTCTGTGAGAATTTGAGCTGGGGAGGGACAGCTGGACCGTAGCTACTGAATCACGGAAGGCTCAGTGTGGACTACATGGGGTCCCGTCATCAAGGGGCCCCCACACTTGGGCAAGGTTTACTTCCTGGAGTTCAAACAAAGGTCTTACAGTGAATATTGGAGAAAAGTCCCCTCTTGCTTCCAGCAGGAAAAACAACTTTGAGATATATCAGAATATTCTGTTTTTCTTAACAAAGTCTACTCTAACTGGGGCCTAAACTGCTGGGCTTTTATCAGAAATGAACTGACCCGGGGGAGGGGAAAGTCCAATTTTGACCTATGTAGTCTTCCAGGAGGGAAAATGGAAATACTCAATTCTATTCTAGCCATCCTATCCTACTTGGCCTGTGTGTGTGTGTGTGTGTGTGTGTGTGTGTGAGAGAGAGAGAGAGAGACATGTCAAGCTTATAGTCCAGAAGCACAGGCTCACTAAAACCTGATATCTACTCAATGTGACTATGGAAGGCTTCCCTCCTTCCACACATCCTACCACCACCACATTACTAAAGTCTCGTTTATCTCAGTTACCCAGGACATCATGAAAAAAGGCATAAACAAATTGGAAGAGAGGGAAAGAGAGAGAAAGCATCAAAACCAGATACAGATAGTGCATGGATGTTGGGGTTATCAGACTGGAAATTTAAAACAACTATGATTCATATGCCAAGGGTTTTAGTGGACAGAGTAGACAGCATGCACAAACAAAGGGGCAATGTATGCAGAGGGTTGGAAATTCCAAGAAGGAACTAAAAAGAAATGCCAGAGATCAAAAATACCGTAACAAAAATAAAGAATGCCTTTGATGGGTTCATTAGTAGACTGACATGTGCTATGGTCTAAATGCACCCCCTTCCAGATTCATAGGTAGGAATTCTTTTTTTTTTAATATAGCTTTTATTTTTATTATTTTTTAAAGATTTTATTTATTTGACAGACAGAGATCACAAGTAGGCAAAGAGGCAGGCAGAGAGAGGAAGAAGCAAGCTCTCCGCTGAGCAGAGAGCCCGATGCGGGGCTCCATCCCAGATCATGACCGGAGCCAAAGGCAGAGGCTTTAACCCACTGAGCCACCCAGGTGCCCCTCAGAGGTAGGAATCCTTATGCCCAATGTGAAGGTGTGAGAAAGTGGGGCTTTTCAGAAGTGATTATCATTAGAATAGAACCCTCCTGAATGGGATTAGTGCTCTTATAAAAGATCCCCCACAGCTCACTAACCCCTTCCACCTTGTAAGGATACAGTGAGAAACCACCAGATAC